>CM061533.1:165465774-165752035 GCA_030545055.2 Neoaliturus tenellus | reverse complement strand
AACCTAATTTTGGTTTTTCTCCGTAATCTGTTGAGCAATGTTAAAAATTCAAAAACTAAATTGTTAGTTTTTTAAGTTATTTTAAATTATTTTAGTTAAAATATCTGAATTTGAAATTAAGATCCAAAAATGCAGGAAAAGTCATTTAACCCTTTGAAATCCTATAAAACCCCATTTCCATAACCCTATAATGCTGGTTCGCGAACGAAAGAAAATAGACCTGGTCTTACACCTTCATACCAAATTTCAACAAAATTTGAGATCTTTAAAATTTATCGCTCTAAAGATTGGCTTCTGGGAACCTCTAAATGAAAACGTAACTTGTTCCCGGATTAAGTTTTACCACGGCAACTACCGTAATAGGATAGTCCCTATATGAACATTCGCTATGAGGTCGTAAATCGAGAAAAAATTTATAACATGAGGAGCCTTTGGAGGTTCCATAATTCGGTTTTCGGCCATTGCGGTGTGAAGATCATCTACGCTATACGGACGGTAACATTGCAGTAATTACACAGGCTGTAATTTGCATTATTTTGGTTAAAATTGAAAAATTTTAAATCCAGAGAAAAAGAGGTTATAAAAGGAGGAGTCATCGGAGACTCCATCATTCAGTTCTCGACCATTGCAGTGTGAAGATCATCTACGCTATTCGGACGGTTACATTGCAGTAATTACACAGGCTGTAATTTGCATTATTTTGGTTAAAATTGAAAAATTTTAAATCCAGAGAAAAAGAGGTTATAAAAGGAGGAGTCATCGAAGACTCCATCATTCAGTTCTCGATCATTGCGGTGTGAAGATCATCTACGCTATTCGGACTGTTACATTGCAGTAATTACACAGGCTGTAATTTGCATTATTTTGGTTAAAATTGAAAAATTTTAAATCCAGAGAAAAAGAGGTTATAAAAGGAGGAGTCATCGGAGTCTCCATCATTCAGTTCTCGACCATTGCGGTGTGAAGATCATCTACGCTATTCGGACTGTTACATTGCAGTAATTACAAAGGCTGTAATTTGCATTATTTTGGTTAAAATTTAAATAATTTTAAAACCAGAGAAAATAAGTTTTAAAAGGAGGAGTCATCGGAGACTCCATCATTCAGTTCTCGACCATTGCGGTGTGAAGATCATCTACGCTATTCGGACGGTTACATTGCAGTAATTACACAGGCTGTAATTTGCATTATTTTGGTTAAAATTGAAAAATTTTAAATCCAGAGAAAAAGAGGTTATAAAAGGAGGAGTCATCGGAGACTCCATCATTCAGTTCTCAACCATTGCGGTGTGAAGATCATCTACGCTATTCGGACTGTTACATTGCAGTAATTACAAAGGCTGTAATTTGCATTATTTTGGTTAAAATTTAAATAATTTTAAAACCAGAGAAAATAAGTTTTAAAAGGAGGAGTCATCGGAGACTCCATCATTCAGTTCTCACCCATTGCGGTGTGAAGATCATCTACGCTATACGGCAGTGTTAATTTAGGATAACACAAAAGTGGATCAATTTCAACAAGTTGTAACGAGTGATATACGTGTTGCAGGCTTTGATATTTGTATAAAATGAAGAGAAAGATCTGCGACAGATGTAAGAAGACCATATCATCAACAAACCTTTCGCGCCACTTGAAAATATGTTGTAAAGAGAAACCGAACACTATTCAGCCCCAGAGACCTTGTGATAACTGCGGAAAACTGATTACTTTGACAAATATAAGCCGACATCTTAATCACTGCAGAGTGAAGCAGAGAAGTGATTCCTCGCCACCTCCAAAGAAGAAATGTCTAGAAAGTGTAAACCCTGAAGACAACATCAAGCCTATCGCCAGTTCTTCTAAGAATATCGTGAGATCAGAACTACTCTCAATGTCTTCTTCTACATCAAACACTGAAGACTCTAAAGACGATTTACAAATTACTGAGTTAGAAAAAGCGTTTAAAAACAGAATGAAAACGTATATTATTGAGAACAGCCCAGGCATAAAATATCCATTGAAGTTTTTTCAGTTGTCAAAACACCTACTTAGTGATAAGGTAAGAGAAAACTTGCAGGATCACAACATTAAGATCAACGTTTTGTTCTTAACCGAGTACAAAAAACCCAGTAGCAATGGGGAAGTTATACAAGAAATGAACTTTAAAACAGAAAACAAAATCATTTTACCAACCGACAATATCAAGGAACAGCTGGAGAGCATGAAGTTGAAGATTCTTAAAGAGATGGAAGAGTTTCAAACTAAAGGCTCTGGCTGGAGCCTAAGTAGAATAAAAAACATTGAACTCCGAATCAATCGTTATGTTCCCCTGCGAGGATCATCATACATTGACTTACCGAAAACTCTTAAACAGAAGAAAGCCGTCATCAATATTGAAAACAACGATGATAAATGTTTTCTCTGGTCAGTTCTCGCAGCAATTCATCCTGTACGGCGGGATAACCGCCCTCAAAGGGTACATCATTACATTCAATATGAACACGAATTTGATGATGCTCTGCATGGAATAGGATTTCCAGTGGCTTTAAACAGCATAAAGATATTTGAAAAGCGAACTGGAATATCTATAAATGTATACAGCTTTGATGAAAAAAATGTTGTGTACCCGCTTCTGGTAACCGAAGAAGAGAAGGATCGCCATGTAGATTTACTTTACCTTAGGAATGAAAACAATTCACATTATTGTTTAATAACAGATCTAAGTAGACTAGTGCGATCACAGATAACAAAGCATGAAAGAAGAATATGGTTGTGTAAAAGATGCCTTTTACATTTTGGAAAAGAAGATTTATTGGTTTTGCATAGATCGTATTGCAAGCAGCACGATCCAGTCAAGATTGTGATGCCTAAGAAGGAAGACACAATTAAGTTTAATGATCATAATAGAAGTATGAGAGTTCCATTTGCATGTTATGCAGACTTTGAATGTATGCTAACTCCCATAGAGAAAGTCAATACTGAAGAGGTAAACATGAGATCAAACACAAAAAGTTATCAAAAACATGAAGCTATCGGGTTTTCATATTATATCGTACAAGCAGAAAATTATTATGCAAGCCCAGAAACATACTTTGGTGAAGACGCTGCTCAAGTTTTTGTAAAAATGATTCTTGAAGAGTCTAAGAAAATCAAAAGACTTTATTCCAAAGAAGCCGCCCAACCCATGACACTTTCAGAAGAAGATCTTACCAAAATTTTAGAAGCAAGACAATGTCATATTTGTGGAAAGGAATTCACAGAAGAAGACCCTTTAGTTATGGACCATGACCACATAACTGGAAAATTCAGAGGAGCTGCTCACAACAGCTGCAACTTAAACTTTAAAAAACCTTCATTTCTTCCAATATTCATCCACAATCTTTCTGGTTACGATACTCATTTATTCATAAAAATGTTTGGATCGAATAACGTGACTATTGATGTCATCCCAAATAGCGAAGAAAGATATATATCGTACACTGTTCATGTGCCTGGAGGTATTGATCTAAGATTTGTCGACTCAATAAAATTCATGTCTAGCAGCTTGGACTTGCTAGTTAAAAATTTGCCGCCTTCTCATTTCAAGCATACATCAAAGTACTATTCTGGTGAACAGCTTCAACTCCTTTTGAGAAAAGGCGTGTACCCATATGATGCTATGGACTCATTGGAGAAATATGAACAAACATCTCTACCACCAAAGGCGGACTTTTACAACAAATTAACCATGTCTGATATTGAGGAAGAAGATTATCAGCATGCCTGTAAGATTTGGAACGCTTTTGAAATACAAAATATGAAGGAGTATACAATGTTGTATAATAAGTCAGATGTACTGCAATTGGCTGATGTAATGGAAAATTTTCGAGACGTGTGTATGCAAATTTATAGCCTAGATCCTGCCTGGTACTATACGGCACCTGGACTTGCATGGAGTGCAATGCTCAAGACAACCGAGATTGAACTGGAACTACTAACAGACTATGACATGATTTTGATGATTGGAAATGGCATACGAGGAGGTTTATCGCAAGTTTCGAACCGCTATGCAGCCGCCAATAATAAATACATGGAAGATTACGACAAAGATATATCCTCATCATACCTAACATATCTTGACGCAAACAACTTATATGCATGGGCGATGTCCCAGTGCATGCCATATGCAGAGTTTAAATGGGTAGAAGACGCACACCTTATTGATGTCACAGTAATTCATGATGATTCCGAAATAGGATATATATTAGAGGTTGACTTGGAGTATCCAGAAGAATTGCACGATCAGCACTCTGATCTCCCCCTAGCTCCTGAACACAGAGTTCCTCCAGGATCGAAGGAAGAAAAATTACTTGCAACGCTGTATGATAAGGAAAAATATGTCATACATCATAGAAATCTTAAACAGTACCTTTCTCTAGGATTAAAATTAAAGAAAATCCACAGAGCAATCAGTTTTAAGCAAAAAGATTGGCTTAAACCCTATATAGATTTAAATACTAATATGAGAACGAAAGCCACAAGCAATTTTGAAAAGGATTTTTTCAAACTAATGAATAATGCTGTCTTTGGAAAGACTATGGAAAATATTCGAAATCGTGTTGACATCAGATTGGCAACTCATGAGAAACAGGTCGACAAGTGGCTAGCACAACCCAACTTTAAAAGAAGAACTATTTTTACTGAAAATTTGGCTGCAGTACACATGAGGAAGACCAAATTATTCTTCAATAAAGCAACATACGTAGGAATGAGTATTTTGGATGTGTCTAAGACCCTAATGTATGACTTTCACTATAATGTGATGCAAGCTCGGTATAAAAATAAAGCTCAATTACAATATACCGACACAGATAGCCTAACCTACCATCTACAGACAGAGGATTTCTACGAAGACATGAAGGAGATGATTGCCTACTTTGACACGAGCGACTACCCCTCTAACCACCCCTGCTTCAGCACCACAAACAAGAAGGTTATTGGGAAATTTAAGGATGAACTCAATGGGAGAATCATGTATGAACACATAGGTTTAAGATCAAAAATGTACGCAAGCAGATCTGAGAATAATCGTGTTATAAAAAAATCAAAAGGCGTTAAGAAGCCTGTTGTTGAAATGGAATTAACCTTCGAAGACTATAAAGAGTGCTTGAAAACACATGTTGACAAATACTGCTCTATGAACATGATTAGAAGCTACAAACATGATCTCTTTAGCGTCAATATGAACAAGATCGCTTTGTCAGCACATGATGATAAAAGGTATATTCTAAACAATGGGATAAACACCTTACCATGGGGGCATTACAAAATCCCCAAGAAAAATTAATGTATGTGAAGAGCAAGACCAAAGCCTTGAAAAGAGACAAGTAAGGAAGAACAAAACTAAAAAGAGGCGGAGTGACAAAAAAAGAAGATTCAAGAAGTGGGATAAAAGAAGAAGGAAGAAAATGGAACTACACCTTCCCTGGATAACATTTCAAAATCACTCTCAAGTAATATATATATAAAGAAGATCAGACAGGTTGCTCAAGATATCTGATTACATAACTGTAAATATATCCTCAATGTTGCACAATAATATAATATCTAGATAATATAAATATGAGGAAAAGTATTTGTTTATTGAGATATACAGCTATAGTGGAATATTTTGCCTAAAAACCACTTTAAAAAAAGGTGTGGCTAGGCCCGATCTTTAGGGGAACCACGTCATGGTATAGATCCATGATAAAAGATAACGCCATGGGGAATTACCACCTCGAAAGAGCTCTGGTCATGGGAGGAAACATTCCATGCTGTATTATTCTCAGTAAAAAATACTTCATAAGACAGGCTCACGACATATGTTTTTAACATAATTAATTTATATTTTAAGAACAGATACTGCGATAACAAGAATCTCCTAATATCCTAGTGATTTTACTGACTCATTTCCTAATAAAGTTTAACTCGAAATAAATTTGCTCACACAATTACTTTAACTACACTTAGCCTGTGATTTGTTTATGGTTACAGTTAATAGCTGTTTGTACATTTCAGTTTAAATCAGTACAGTCATGGATAATATAGTAAAGCTGTGAAACTATCATTTAGTATAACCATTGGTCATGTATATTTAACATTAAATTCATTGATATATTTTGTAAGGCATAGCGGCGAATGCATTTCATATAGTTTAAAAATTGATCGTGTTTATTTAGATGCATATTATATAGTATAGCAGTGGGTATATTTAATATTATAGTATAACTAGATTAGAATATTTAACATTATAGACACAGCTGCATATCATATAGTATAGCCATGGGTACATTTTATATAGTGTAACCGTTGATTATGTACATTTTACATTATAGTCATTGATGCAGAGAAATAGCCACAGGTACATTTCATATGGTATAACCGTTGATCATGTATATTTATCATTATATTCATTGTCTCCTACATTTCATATAGTATGACTGTGGAACATGTATATTTAACATTATAGTCATTAAAGTATATTATATAGTATAGCAGAAGTTTCATGTCATATAGTGTAATCGTTAATTATGTACATTTTACATTATAGTCATTGGTGTAGAGAAATAGCCACAGGTACATTTCATATAGTATAACCTTTGATCATGTATATTTATCATTATATTCATTGTCTCCTACATTTCATATAGTATGACTGTGGATCATGCTTATTTAACACTATAGTCATTGCTGCAGAGAATAGCCTCTGATAAATTTCATATAGTATAAGCGTTGATTATGTTTATTTAACATTATATTCATTGATATATTTTGTATAGTAAAGAGGCGAATGCATTTCATATAGTATAAGCATTGATCGTGTTTATTTAACACTATAGTCATTGATATATATATTATAGCTTTGAGCACATTTCATATAGTATAACTAGATTTGGAATATTTAACATTATAGTCATTGATGTATATTATATAGTATAGCATCATTTCATTTTATATCGTGTTACCGCTGATTATGTACATTTTACATTATGTCCATTGATACATTTTATATAGTATTGCCACAGGTACATTTCATATAGTATAAACATTGGTAATATATATTTGACATTATTGTCATTGATATATTATATTCATTGATACATTTTATATAGTATAGCCGTTGGTAGCTTATAAAAATCATGTTCCTTCCCCTAATAATGGACTCGTCCACCTACTCTTCCTTCGGAAGACAACAACCGCCATTTTAATAAATGGGCATGGCCTAAGTCAGCTTTCGACCAATCAGAGAAGAGGGGGGCGGGGTCTATACCAGCTGTCGACCAATCAGAGAAGAGGGGCGGGGCTTATGCCAGCTCTCGACCAATCAGAACGCGCTTCCTTAGGAAGTCGCAGAACCGACTCTTCACATCTACTATTGACCAATCACTTACCTTTAAAGATTGAAATCTTATACATAACCTAATCTTAACTTTCTACACACTATTAACGTATTATGATTTTTTACGAACATCTATATTCCCTTGGTATATTTTTCTGGTTTTCCTAGGATATATTTGCTGGAAAAACTTTATAGAAAACAATAATCTTTTTGCAAAATTTAAGCGCATTTTCAAGTATGTTAATTTTGTTAATTGATCAAGTTTAAGTGATATTTTAAAATTTATATTAATTTTTTTTTGTGTTTAGTCCCTGAACGTGGGATATAGACAGCTCGTGGAATTAGTACTCCATTTACCAATCATTGTTTGTCTAAGGAGACTATAATTTGATTGTTGCTTTCTATATTCATAATAACTATAAAATTCTCGATTTTTTAAAATATATTAGGCCTACATGTCTTACGATTAGTTAGTTATTAATCTAAAATCTGTTATGTCGTTATATTAATGGTAAGAAACTCAGGTAAATTTTGGGTCATTTAGGCGGTTTAAAAATTGAGGTTACCTTTATTGTCTTACATTATGTTTGATATTCTAGACAAAATATTCAAAATTTATAAGGTGTATCAGTAATTTTCTATTTAAAACCAGGCGTGCGTATAGTTAAAATATTGATAATCAGGCACATTATAGTAAGTAAATTTGATTTTGTGGTGGAACAGTGAGACGAGGGAATCACTCACAAGCTAGTGGTTTTAATTTTATTTACCCATTCAATTTTACGGTGTTGATAAATATGTCAGTAGTACATCAAGTTGAAATTATTGTTTTGGGTATGAGTAGGAAAAGCCAATAATATGAGTATGTTAATTAATTGCAACTGGTGCTAATTGGATATGAAGCATCCTTGAAGCATGCTGCTGGTGAAATTAGACACTTAAATTTGTTTATTCACTTGAATCATAAAAATCCATAGGCCTAGTTTAAAAAAGGAAATACATAATTTTTTAGATATTTTTTATTCTTTTTGCATGAAACTTATGAATTATGATACGCGAAATGAGAGTTACAACATGCATGTGGTCCATTTTTTCAACCTTTCTCCTTGTTAAATCAATACTTTTGAGGAAATGTTAACAAAGTAAAGATAGGCCAGCGATATCAGCCATTACTGATATCGCTGATATAGTTGTCAGTTCCCATTCGGATGCAAATGTAAGGGTCAACATCTGGAATGCTCGGATATTTTGAGAAATGGACACTTATAGACACACACCGTCAATTGTATTATGTATTTTAATTGAATTACTTTAACCTTTGAATAAAGAGGTATGTTTTACTATTGTTTGTCAAAATTAATTTTTGCTTGACAAAAAAAACTATTAATAGGAAGATAGACAACAAATTTACAATTTAATTGAATATTTAACTACAGATACGGTAGTCATGTTTTCCAAAATAAACTTGGTAAAATACTGTAAATTGCATACTGTTAAATTTTAGTTTAACAATGGTTTTAGTTGAGAAGTTTTGCAACATAACTAAACATTTTTCTTAGAATAAAATTAAAAACAAAACTTTTCTTGTTATACTTATTTTCTTTATACTTTCTTCAAAGATGTCTTAGGAACATTGCTCTTCGATCCTTAACAAAGTACTAGAAAAAAATAGACATTTTTGCATAGATTTTCTAATTTGAATTTAGATTTGAAATTTGAATTAAATTTGATATTAAATTTAATTTGAAATTTATTTTGAATTAGATTTGAAATGTAAATTTGAGCTAAAGACATAGATTGAGTAGAAGTTTTAAAAATAATTTTTTATAGAAAAATACAATAATAAATCCAGCTATAATAGCTTATTATACTTTCAAATTATGTAACTAAATGGAACATGTGCATACTACTATAAAACAAAGTTAACCTGTGGCACTCTGAAAGTTAGTTCGATAAATAAATTACTTTCATGTATGTTGGAGTTAATGTTATGGAAAACTCTATTTCCCGACCGTTTTGCAATATTGTATTATTAAAACACAAACTCAATTTGGGTAAAACGTCCTCTGCCAGAGTTTAATTATTATTTTTATTTATTTTTATTGCATTTTATTAATTGTTATTATCTGCTGTTAACATCCATTATCCCAAGAAGATTTGGGTTTGAAGATCTATTTATCGATACAGTATAAAAAACATACACATTTTATGTAGGCCCATTTTTTGAGGTTTGTCTATGCGGATAAGACTTAGAAAATCAAATTTAATATACACATTTTTAATAAATAAATTGAAATGGAATTTCAAGAAATTTATATCCCACAAATCCTTCAGAAAATGAAAATTACATTGAAATTTTATATAATTTACAAAATATGAACTTATATCTACTCCAAACTGGTTGAAGGAAGTTGACAAATATTATTTCACAGCTTCATTACAACATTTAGCTTATACCAAAACTAATGTTAAGTTTCAATTTTGAATTGTATATAAAAGTTAAAAAAATACGCAGATTCTTAAAATGGTAAGAAGTACAATATGATACAAAGATTTTCACACAGCATAAAAAACCGGAATACCAAAATACAACAACTCCACAGTGTATCATAAATTTCTATGTAGAGTGAAATTTCACCTAATGTTAAAAACTATGAAGTTTGTTTTATCGATGTATCTGAATAACATTGATCCGTCTTGACAGATGGTTTGACTGTCAGGTCGTCAGCCTCCATTTAGATGCAAATTTTGGGTCTGAATTTGGAAAGCAGATATTACGGTCAGGTCAAGTAACTAATATCACATTTGACTTGTTTCTTATCAGAAAATAAAAGTAAAAATGTGTCAGTTTATAAATAAAGCATAGGTTGAAGAAAGCACCAGGGCAAAAGTTATTCATTTTATTAATCTATATATTAATAGGCAAGTGAATTTCTTTTCCACATTTTTTCTCAGCTTGGGGGCATCGTAGGAGAAATCCGCTCATACCGTTAGAAAGGTATCATCCTGTAGATCAGCAGAATCCATGTTAATTCACATCGGCTTCCCGGGCTACGCCCCACAGGCTTTCAATGTTTCAATGTTAATCAAATGGGAGAAGGATAATTTGATTCAATATGATTCAATAATCATCAGAGATCTGTTGTAATAACAAATGCTAGCAAGTCAGGAAGGACAGATAATACAGTTATAAAACATTTTAAAATTAATTGGCTCGAGATAAACTGAATATTTGGTCGAATATATACCAGTGATCGAAGATATACCAATAGTGTGGATCTCTAGTAGTAAGTAATGAGCATTAAGATTTTTGTTTTACTGTTTTATTTTTAAAACTAAACGAAAATCAAAATAAAATCTAATTTATAAAAAATTAAAATACATAAAAATATTGATTGGAATACTCTTATGGTGCAGTTCATTTTCGAATACATTTAATGGAAAACACAAATCTGCATCAATGTTTTGAATTAAATAGAAAGAAACCTCAAATACTGCAAACAAAAGGCTCGCTGTTTCAGTTGAAGCAATCGTAATTCCAATGTTGCAACATTGGGGTAGAATCGAGGTTGGTGTGGGCTCTTAAACTGATTACAAACGGACATGAACTGCACTGCAATAACGGTTGTGGAGTCAGAGAACGTTATTGCTGTCACCCGGAAAACTACTTTATATAGTTACGATTAGGTGTTAGTGTAAAATTAAGTTATAAGTAATTACACAAGTGTATCGCAAAATATAAACCCTGATTGTCATCCTTCTTATTAGACAAGCTGTAATGGAAAATATATTAACGTGTGAAATCGTAACAAAACTTTTTATTCAATATTTTATTACATACGATAAACTATTTGCAAATAAAAATTACATAAAAATAGCTAAGATTTCCACATTTATAAGGTATTAATTTTTAAAAATTCTGTATTGTGATAACATTTACATTTATGGCCAAGCATACTAAAAACTAAAATTTCTGTGTATGTAGATTGTGTAAACAGAAATATTTTACTGTATGTGCTGTATAAAAAATCATCATATTTTAATTATTTGCCTTCGGCAAGAAGAATAATAGGGCTGTCGAGTTATCAAAGTTTTAAGTTTCTTTGAAATGATATTTTCTGGCTTAGTTTTCTGTGAAAGAATATCACAAACTTTCCCAATATTCAACAGCCTGCGTTTATTCCCTAGTTTTGTTTCCAAGAAAACCAACTTATATCTCATGGCTGTTTTGTCTGCAATATTATATATTATAAAAATTCCCTTCTTTCACAGGGCGAACAATTAACAAGATCATTCATTAAAACCCTTATAAACCAATCCATTTACAAGTTGCTATTGATCTTTTGTAAATTTTTTAGCAATATAAATTTTTATGTTCTAGGGAATGGGTAAAATATGTTTCATACTACCCCCCCCCTTAAAAAATTCACAATTAGTTCAAAAAATCTTAAAACAAAAAAAAAACTATAAAACTATTACAATTACTATAACAATTATTACGCAGCCCGCATTAGATTATTCTCATTATTAAAGTAAAATTTGTATGATTTCATAACTACAAAAAATTACTTTTCTTTTTAAAAACTTTTTACCTATAGGCCCTACCCTAATTAGTTTTAGTCAAAATGTTTGCGTAAATTTAAATATTTTGAATTATTTTTAAAAATGTCAATACATTTTATAACTTTTCCTACTTGGAAAATGGAGTTGGCTAATGAAAAAATAGTTTACCTCTCATTTTTTTTTAAGAGGTTGGCGGACCTCTTTTTGCCTTACTTTGCCCCGTCCACATTGACTATTGATCTGTGCGTGGAACGTAATAGACAAAGTAAGGGGGTGAGCCGCTACAGTACAAGGTGAAAGGTACTGATAAAAGTCACTGGCAGAACGCGGATTCGAACCCACGACATCGCTGCCATGGTCCCGAAGTCCGGCGCGCTAACCACTACGCCACCGACTCACCCAATTTACTATACTACACAGTCACAATTTACGAGAGCTGCAATTGTCGATCATTGAATCGAGTACCACCCATTACCCTGGGTAAAACTCCCTCCCAAAACAACATCTGTCAATGAGTTTGATTCAGCTGGTAAAAGCCAATTAGCTAGAGAGTCTCAACTCGGATTATTACACAGCCCGCATTAGATTCCTCACTTGATTTTCCAGCCGTCACTCCTCTTCTGGGAATTACTATTGCTATGAATTTATCAGAAAAATCATCCATTATAAGTCTGATTTTCAAATTAAAACACCCTTTCACATCAAGTTATTTGGGTTGCCTAGCATGATTTTTAAGGGATTATATTTTTTATTAAAACAAATAAAACTACTTTTTCGAAGTCTTGTAATAAAGGTTTTCTGAAGATATACACCGCTGAGAAGTTCTCTGAACAGTGGCACCCATTTTGGGTTACTTGTTCCTAGAATCAAGGCAAATTAAATTTCCAAAATATTACCTATCTCTATGAGTTGGCGGTACCCTGTTATAATTTATCTGTATTGATAAATTAGTAATTTCGAATAATATTAAGAAGGCTGTAACTGACATACTTTTTGCTAATTTTTTTTAGTAACATTTTATATTTATATTACGCCATCTTTGAACGGATGAATCGATGAAATTTTAAAACTGAGAAGTTTATGAATAAAAAATTATGTGTCTTATACAACTCGAAATCTTGTACAGTACATATTATTCCTTAAGTGGGGATTGGAGACCAGGAATTGTTAATAAAATTAGTAAACTCACCGTCTATACAGCAATCCTTTGAGTTCATATGAGAACAATTTGTCTCGCCCCTCTCCTAGGGGCATCAACAGCGCAGTACTGACACGAGGTTAAATCATTGCAAACGTTAAGTTCTTGTCAGCGATAAAATTAATATTACATTCACATTTAACACGCACACGACATTTAACAAAACACGAAAGTTTGCATTTAAGTTTACAAATACACATCCTGCGCGTATCAACTGGCCCCTAACCTCGCTTTCCACGAACGCGTACCTGCTATTGTATTCTATTTATTTTTGCACCTTAGTAAATTTTCAAAATTACTTATTACTTATCAATCCTGTTAATATTTTTTCATCATACCACTGCGATAAACGTTGTTTTCGGAACCGTCAGCTGTGATCGAAACTAGTTGATTCCCGGTGGGTTGGATAAACGTGTTGGTAAACAAAGTTTTCGGGACTAGTCCTCGAAACAGTGGTTTTCGGGACTAGGCCGGAAAAAACTTCCAATGTTTAACACCACTAGCGCTGATATTCTGCTTACAGTAACTTAAGCCTCGTTGACTCCAATATATAAATGTCAAACAGCTGATTGCTTAGTTGTAAATAGTTCAAATACAAGATAAACAAATAACAACGTAAGAGGGGGTATATAGGTTGAAATTTATTAATTTTTATTCAAATTGTATATTTATTAAAGGTGGTATGATGAAAAGTACTATTCGTAACTCGTCCGAAAGTGGTATATCGGTGCTCGATCGAATTCAAGTACTCGGCTTCGCCTCGTACTTGAAACTCGATCTTGCACCGATAACGACCACTTTCCGGACTAGTGACGAAATATACTATAAATAATTTCTAAATTCATGTTTAAGGTAAACAAAATTTCTTCCTTGTGTATTTCAAAATATTTATACTTAAAATAAAGAACATACATTTATTTCAATTTCACATTGTGTAATAAAACATGAAAAATTTGTGAGAAAATTAACAGCAACCAAAAAAGGATCATATTAATTACTGTTTATATTAAGTGATTATTCATTTAATTTAAATGTGTGGTGTTTAATTTAACACAACCATATTTTATTGAAGTCTACATCTCCTAGTATAACGTTTACATGTACTAAAAGTAATCTTAAACCGAGAAGTTATCAAGGTAATGATAAAACTGAAATATACTATTAAGGGAAACAATCAAGCCTTTAATTAAATTCACATACTTCGCTATAACATTCATGAAAAAATTAAAATTACTTTTAAAATATTACTTAACTTGACCCAACAACTATTATAATGTTTAGAGTAATTATCAATTTGTTCAAATACTTTCTGTTATAATGAAGAATTACAAAGAGTCTAATACTTAATCTGATTGGTAATGTCTTAATTAACAAAACAGATTGTTTAAAGTATATCGAATGAATTCTTTATTTAATTACCTTTAAATCATTGAAATTTTGACCAAGCAATTTTTGCATTTCGAAAGATTAGTTTTATTTTTGGCAATTACTATACAAACATTTTGTTGACAAGGTTACTGGAATAAAAAAAATATATGTGAAGTAAATGTTTGGGTATACTTTTACAAATAAAAACAAGATATATTTGATTTTATTATTTTTTATTTTTTATTTTTATTTTTTTATTTTTTTATTTTTTTTATTTATTTATTTTTTTTTACCTTAAAAGTAAATCGTATATGGTGGTATAATATTTGGTCGTTATATATTTGGTGGTATAATATTTTATGTCGTTCATTATGATTATTCCATTACTATTTTATGATTTATATTTATTGCAACATAAAGATATATCAAATATTTAAAAAATATATTTATGTTTTATTGTTTAATGACATTTACCTTACTGATGATCATGAATTAACCTACAGTACCACGTTAACCGAGCCTTGCTCGTTGATTTTAATTCGCTTTTGTTATAGTGTCGTGGTAATAAAGCTATTAAATTTACACCACTCTTCACAGCTGTTGACAGCTGTTAAAAAAAGCTTAAAATTAATCTTTTTTTTAATTTCATTTAATAATTATTATTATTTTAAGATTTTTAAACTTTTTTTTGCCAAAACATATTTTTTTTTTTTTTTCGAGGGAGAGGCGGAAAAATGCATTACGCACACAGGTGGCCAGCCTGTAGTGTGGGGCTCCCCTAAAAACGGGTTTACCCACTAAAAAACCTCCTCTACTCTTTAGGAATCTAACCTGGAATTGTTTGTCACATTACGTCAGGCTAGGCCTAAATTTGGCTTACGCCCGTGGGGCTCGCTCCTTATCCAGCCGCTCGATCAAGGGATCTGGGCCACTTCGCGGTCCAGATCGGTTTTCTTTTCCAGGAGGATGCCCCGGACGAACTGTGACAAACAATCCCAGTTGCCCTCATCCTCCAAAATCTTTTGGCAGACCGAGTCCACCGAAAATGCACCAAAGATTTGTGTGGCCTCCAGGCGGGGCCCTTCCCAACGGGGACAGCGGAAGAATGTCAAAACATATAGTTAAATGCAATGTTTAAGCAAAATATCCCCACTAGATTTCGAGATTATGGAAAACACATCCCTCAGACACTCCTCGTATCATAATAAAGGGTTTGCTAACAACCCCCAAGACAAGAAATGTTTAGTGTTTAGTGTAAAAATAAAAGAAATTTAAATTGCATTTTAAATTTGATAAGTATATACAGGTCTTCCGCGATGGTGGTATTTGTTTTAAATTTCGTTATTATGTGAAAATGTTTATGTAATATATTAAATAAAACACAAACTAACGCAAATTGATATGAACATTAAGGAATTTTACCTAAAACTTTTCCATCAATATCCTGTAAAAGAGTAATCGGTGTGATGCTTCAAACTAATGGACTATTAGATGCGGTTTATCTGAACAATGCTTCAAATTAAAGGCAGTTCATTTGACATTTAACTAACCGATTCAATATATTTACTTTCAAATATTTACTCTGTTCAATAATGGTGCAATTAGTTAAGTACCCATTAAACGTTCGGTGCAATGCTGGTGTTGATTATTGTGTGGTTTCATATATTTCTACCACAATAATTTATTTTGTATACGACTACTAAATGCTTGTATAAACCGATATTATTCGAGTGCATTACATAATGTTCGATATTGAAGTAATCAAAACATTCATAACTTAAATTATCTCTACCGATCATAGAAAAACCTATATAAATGATTTCTTAAAATTTAAAAAAGTTCTTCAAATTAAAAAATTAAAACCTGTCAGTGTCGTTTAATGCCACAAATTTAAAGCGAAACAGTTTGTCTTTTTAATGTTTATTCAAATACACCTGACACATTAGGTTTTTTGTTGTCATCGCTGATATAGTATAGTAGTACACACCAATGATAAACTTATATGTCCTCACCCGGGTTCAGCGTTAAACTGCGCTCCAGGTGTGTTCAGCCTATCGGACAGTATCCGAGCCTGCCGTCCTGGTGGTTGCCGGAGTCATCCGTGTCAATCCCTTGGCAGGGGAGAGGAAGGCGATCTATCAGAGACAATGCGAGATTATCAAGGATGAAGCAATATCCGAAGAGAGACATATGAAAACGCGTTGTTTTTCAGTGGACACGGTCTGTGAAAAGATTATGGACGATGAGGGCAACTGGGTTTGTTTATCACTGTTCGTCCGGGTCATCCTCCTGGAAAAGAAAACCGATCTGGACCGCGAAGTGGCCCAGATCCCTTGGCCGAGCGGCTGGATAAGGAGCGAGCCCCACGGACTTAAGCCAAATTTAGGCCTAGTGTGACGTAATGACAAGATAAGAGTCCTAATGTACTCTTATCTTACGTACTAATGTACTCATTACGTAGGTAATGAGTCCTAAGATAAGAGAAGGTTTTTTTAGTGGGTAAAACCTTTTTTAGGGGAGTCCCACACTACAGGCTGGCCACCTGTGTGCGTAATTGCATTTTCCCTGCCCCTCCGTAAAAAATATAATAATAATAATAATAATAATAATACAATGATAAAAAGTATAATAGTATAAAAAGACTGTGTAAAAAAATGTGTCGTTTTCAATTAAATTAAAAAATGAGAAGAGCATACTTAATAAAAAAGTTTTTAAGCAAAACAGCCTGTTAGAGCGTCGGTCGAGTGTAACCAACACGCCTACTAGGTGAGCTCTGACACCGGCAAATTGCTTTTGTTTGCCAGCGAGCGGTTAGACGCGTGGTGGGCGGCTGCGGCTGGGCCTACAGGAAACTCCCACCCACATGCGGTCAACCTCACCTTGCTGAAAACTGTTTACTGTCGGAAAAGCAATGAAAAATAAGTTCTTGTGATACATTTGGTTCTAAAAAAGAAAAAAAAACACACTGTACAGTAAAATTTCATCTAATATTTTTAATTATTTTGGATAGAAAATTTTTAAACTTGGAATAAATTGTATAGTTGGTTTCCAAACAGAAAAATTCTATATTACTCCAAATTTTAGTTGATAAACCGATATCAAAACTTGTATATATTTAAGGTTCTACTCGTATATCTATCCCTATAAATTAAAGGTAAGTATTATAAATAGTTAATGGCAGGGTTATTATGATAAATAGTTCCAAGTAAAAAACTAATTTTTTTTCCAAAACATTTTAATAAGGTTTGCATGATTTTGGATACTTTCTGGAACGTAATTGTTCTATCCTGCGGAAATGACTTCGCGATCATCAATCTTGCAGGAAGCTATTCTCTGTAGTAAAGAATCATCTAAATTAACTAACCTCTAAATGCTATAATTTTAAGTGTTGCAGGTTGCTTGCAAGAAATCCTCCCACATATGTATTGTGAAATATATTTGGTTCAATTTGTGTAGTAAATGGATATCAACTGATATTTATAGTTGAACCACCTATACCATGTGACAGTACGCCATCAAAATCAATGCCATTGGCATAAACTCTTAAAATTTAAACAAGCTGTCCCAAAACTACACAAACCCAAACTTAACCTTAGCCAGTTATATTTTTAACCGAAAATTTCAAATCTATATCTCTTCCTGTTTCAAAATTACAGCCATTAAAAATTTTTAAAGTAAAAAATCTAAAAAGAGACAAATTTTAGAAAATTGTAATATAAATCCAAAATGTTGTAGAATTTAATTAGTTTTGAATAAGCAAATTATTGAAAATTAGTATGTTTTCGTTAGTAAAAGGTCTAATTTAAGTTATTTCCAATGTATATATTCTTGAGGCTGCTGTTAAAAAAATTAATTTTAAAATTTGTTGCTGTTTATTGCAGTTTTATCAATTTGCCATTTTTGAAATATTTAATTTAGAAAAAAAAATTATGGCCGCGTTTTGAAACTGGAAGAGATGTAACTTTAAAATTTTCAGTTAAAATCTAACGAACTAACGTTAACCACCATAATAAGTGTCAATTTTATACAGGGTGTCCCGGAAATCTCTGATACCCAATTGTATATTGGTTCCTTGCATTGAAATCATACATATAAGGGTAAAAAATGCTTCGTTAAGCCGCTAGCAGCCATTTTTTTATCATAATAATTTTTATCCAATTAACGAATTAAGTTCATATTTGGAATGCCCATTTTCCACACCAATGTCCATTTTCATTAAAATAAACTCTATTGAAATGTATGTTGTTGTTTTAAATTTTTACATAAAACCCAGCATAACATTTAATTGGTTTTGTGTAGGTTTTATACTTAATATTTTTACACAAAACAAATACACTAAATAATTCTGGTGGTCTAATGACGCCCATGGCTAAGGTAAGAGGGTTCACCTTTAGTGATCGGTTTTTTCTTCAGTTATAACCGTTTTCTGCTATTACCAGCAGAATGGTATGCCAGGTGTTAGTAATGACTGACTGTTGTATTCGCTGGATAACTAAATCATCAATATTTAGCATCCTTGGGTCTTTTTGTAAAGTTCTTGTAACTATGGCAGTAGGAGATATCATTATTGTTATAATTTCAATTTTTATTAATATATTTCCACATTTGTTTTATTTCATCGCTAAGGTCTGTCTCTGTATTTAGCATTTTGAAATTCTTTTATTATTAACCAATACTAATTTTACTACTATCAACGGCTACTATTGCATCTGAGAGCTAAGTAATTTTTTTTACGATATGATTTTTAAGATTTATTATTCCTTAGAAAAGTAAACATTTCTTTGTAATTGCATTACCGGTATATAAATATATGAAAACCCATTTAATATTTTAGATGTTTGTGATTACACAGTGATTAACTAATCCCTAAACAACACCCTCCTCTACCTTTACCTACTTAGTCTCCGAAAGGAAATTAATCTATAATAAATAAAAAACGAGTTATTTTAAATCTAAAATTTTAAATAAAGCTCTTTTTCTTTAATAATAAATCACTGGCACATTACAACCACATATTTTATTATAATAATTTACAAAGGGAGTTGACAAGTGGACATGAGGGCAGATGATTAAACGCCGCATGACGCTCATTTTATGATTTATCTCTGACATAGACCGCAGCTTCCGCTGCCCTGTCCTCCCGGACATTTTTACACCCCACTTCCTACTAAACTATAGCTTCTGAAAAAGTTTAAACACAAACAATATATCTTCATAGCTGACATCCATCTTGCATTCCAATTATGCTATCACATTATAATACTTAAATTGCTTGGCAATACCGTTAAAATTCGGCAGACGTAGGTGTTAAAAATTAAGTATTCGTGTATTATGGAACAATTAATGTTATGTTTGAAACTCACATTTTGCTAATAATACCAAAACAAGCGATTAATTTTAATCGTTTTGATAACCTGAAGGCAAGTCGTCCTTACTAGTCGTTCGTTTGCTGGATTTTTTAGTTTTTAGGGGGGGGGGGGGAGGAAGTTCAAATTGTTGTTTTCAGTCTAAAACATTCTAAAGCCCTATATGTTTTTAACAGTATCCTTTTACCTTATTTTCCAAAACAGTTCTAATTATTTTGTTCTCAAACTTGAATAAGCTATATAAAATTAGTATTAAAACAGCTTATTTTTTAATATATTTAAAATTTAACAGTGTCTGTGGCATCTCTGATGAAGTTGGCCAAAGATGCCACGGAAATTGTTACATTTGAAACAAATTAAGTTCAAAATTCCCAAAAGAGTTTCAATTTTAATTTTAATTATTATTTATCCAATTCTTATTAAAAACAAAACCAGATAATATAACCTTTTAAGTTGTATAAAGGTTATCAAAGAATATTTTCCTTAAGATAATGATTATTTGAGAATGATCCAAGAGAACAAGGTAAGTTACTGGCCTTCATAAGACCTTTTACAGGTATTTTAGCTGGCTTGTATTGCCAAATAGTTGGTTTACTGGAATTCGGACTCGTAAAATTCTTCTTTGACAAAACTCTTTAGTCTTGCATTTGTTTTTATGTTATTTTATAACATTCTACATTACCTAGAAGACCAAAAGTTATGCCAGAACTAAGGCAAAAGTCACTGCCACATCTACTTGAAAATCTGTTTTTATCATTCGATTGAATTTCTATGCATTTACCTTTTATATGCAGACAGGTAGACAGGTTCTATATGGCGCAGGTGAGCGCCATATAGTCACTATAGGCAATATTATCTGTGTATCCGGTCAATTACACCCATTCAAGCCAACGTGGTACAGCCATGTTGCAGCAACGATATTCAGCTTTAAAAAACAAATAGTTTGTTTTTCCTACCATGTAGTTCAACCTATATAAATTTAAAACTCTTCTGTCGTGGCATAATATATAGGTGTATATTGTTATATATTGACTTACCTTGAGTCATATATGTTGTGATTTTTAGTGTGTAATCGTACATCATTTCAGAAAAAATAATAAATAAAATAATTAGCCTATGACTTATACAGGGTGTCCCGGAACTCTCTGGAACCCTTTTGTATATTTGTTCCTTGCATCGAGACAAGAAAAAAACATCATACAAATAGGGGTCTAAAATCCATTGTTTAGCCGTTAGCCGCCATTTTGTTTTTTTTTCACGTAATAATTTTTATTTCCGTAACGGATGGTTGTATTCAGTTCATATTTGGTATGAACCTTTTTCATACTAATGTACATTTTCAGGAATAAAATTAATTTTTTCTATTTTGTATTTTCAAAATGGCGGCCATTTTTAATTTTCAAACTAAAATATCTCAAATTCGGTAAATTTCAAAAAAAATTATTCTGTACAAAAAAGTTGCTAAATTAAATTATATAACTAACGGTACCAAGTTTATAAGGATCTGATAACAAATAACGGAGTTATTGCGATTTTTTTGTGAAAATGGCCATAATTTGCATTAATTATAATGCAAAACCAATGTTTTTTTTTGGAGGAAAATCGCAATAACTCTGTTATTTGTAATAATATCTTAATAAACTTGGTACCGTTGGTTAGATAATTAAATTTGGCAACTTTTTTGTACAAAGTAAAATTTTTTTGAAATTTACCGAATGTGAGATATTTTAGTTTGAAAATTAAAAATGGCCGCCATTTTGAAAATACACAGTGGAAAATATTAATTTTTTCCCTGAAAATGTAAATTAGTATGAAAAAGGTTCATACCAAATATGAACAGAATACAACCATCCGTTACGGAAATAAAAATTATTACGTGAAAAAAAAAAACAAAATGGCGGCTAGCGGCTAAACAATGGATTTTAGACCCCTATTTGTATGATGTTTTTTTCTTGTCTCGATGCAAGGAACAAATATACAAAAGGGTTCCAGAGAGTTCCGGGACACCCTGTATTTCTTTATAGTATAAAACAATCATTTTATAGTATTAAACGCGCTTTTTGTTTTTATTTATTTAAAAATAATTTATGCAGTATTAGCCCTTAAAATTGGTTAGAAATTAGGTTTTCAAAATTAATATTAATAAATAATGTGTATAACTTTCTTTACACTTATATCAATAAGAGATTGACAAAGTGTCAATTCAAGCGATTACCACGTAAAGAAAGTATTTTCATTCTTTTAATTTATCATTGTGTCTTAACTTATCTTAATTTTTTGTCTTATCCCTTGTGGTTAGTTAGAGAATGACATGTAACAGACATGTAAACAGATTCAAAACAGTTTTCTAAAGATTTATGTAATTAATAATTAATAAAGCATGCCCTACCTACTTTTATTTTATTTTATTTTATTTTATTTTTTTTTTAGGGAGAGGCAGGGAAAATGCATTACGCACACAGGTGGCCAGCCTGTAGTGTGGGACTCCCCTGAAAAACGGGTTTACCCACTAAAAACCCTCCTCTACTCTTTAGGAATCTAACCTGGAATTGTTTGTCACATTACGTCAGGCTAGGCCTAAATTTGGCTTACGCCCATGGGGCTCACTCCTTATCCAGCCGCTCGATCAAGGGATCTGGGCCACTTCGCGGTCCAGATCGGTTTTCTTTTCCAGGAGGATGCCCCGGACGAACTGTGACAAACAATCCCAGTTGCCCTCATCCTCCAAAATCTTTTGGCAGACCGAGTCCACCGGAAATGCACCAAAGATTTGTGTTGCCTCCAGGTGGGGCCCTTCCCAACGGGGACAGCGGAAGAATGTGTGTTCCGCATCGTCGGGAACACCCGGGCAATAAATGCAGTCCGGTGAACCGGTCTTTCCCATCCGGTTCAGGTACGACCGAAAATAGCCGTGACCTGTAAAAAATTGGGTCAGGTAGTAGTCCACCTCGCCATGCCGCCTTTCCACCCATGGTTGGACCTGCTCGATGAGTCGCGCAGTCCATCGTCCTCGGGTGTCGTGCTCCCAGCTGTGTTGCCACTGCTGGAAGGTTCGGGAGCGCTCTTCTGTTCTTGCCGTGTCCTTGCCGATCTCGCCTTGTCTCTGATAAATCGCTTTCCTCTCCCCTGCCAAGAGCTTGACAGAATGACTCCGGCGACCACCAGGACGGCAGGCTCAGACACTGTTCGGTAGGCGGAACACACCCGAAGCGCAGCTTGACGCTGAACCCGGGCGAGTCGCAACCTGTAGCACTCCTTATCTAGAGCGCCTGCCCACACCTCTGCCCCGTCAAGGAGCACGGACTGGACCGCGGACATCAACAGACGTCTTCTGCTGGATCGGGGACCCCCGACATTGGCCATCAGCCTACTAAGGTAAGTGACTACCTTAGCGGCCTTGTCCGCCGTACGGAAGATCTGATCCCTCCAGCTTAACTTGGTGTCCACCATAACCCCGAGGTATTTGGCGGCACGAGTTGATGTGACCACCTCCCTTCCCACTCGGAGCGGGACGACGGTGTCGATCCTCTTCTTCGTGAGGATCACAATCTCCGTCTTACTGAGAGCAAGCGAGAGACCATGATTGGACATCCAGTTGTTGACCACCCGCATAACTCGGTTCAACTTCAGTTGGGCCAGCTCAACGTTGCGTGCAGAAATGAGAGCTGCAACGTCATCGACGTACCCAACCAAAGTGGTTTCCTCAGGCATCTCGGACCTCAGAAGGCTGTCATAGGCAACGTTCCAGAGATCCGGGCCGAGTATTAAACCTTGTGCGGCACCAGAAGTGACTTCCATCGTCCGCGTTCCGTCCCTCGTGTCATAAATCAGGCTTCGAGAGCGTAGATAATCCTCGATGAGCCGCAACAGATATGCAGGAATACGAAAGGTGTTGCGAAGCGCATCCAACATATCGACCCACCTCGCCGAGTTGAAGGCATTCTTGACATCAAGCGTAGCAAGAAGCACTACTCGGCGGGAGAAATGGTTGTGGCTCTCGGCTCTCTCCACAGCTCTCTGAACTTCGGTGACAGCGTCGATCGTTGACCGTCCCTTTCTGAAGCCGTACTGACGGGGGCATAAGTCCCCGGCAGCTTCCACGGCAGAAGTCAGGCGGGAACGGATCAGCTTCTCGAACAGCTTCCCAGCCGTGTCCAACATGCAGAGAGGCCTGTGGGACGACGGCAGCTCGGGATCACCTTTGCCCTTGCTGATCAGTACAAGCTTGGCTGTTTTCCAGGGAGCAGGAAACACCCCTTCTACCAAACAGGCATTGTACATTCTCAACAACAAGTCAGCGTTGATTGAAAATACTTTCTTTAAAGCCTCACTGGGAATCCCGTCCGGGCCAGGAGCCTTGTTGCTCTTCAGGGAGAGAACGGAGGTTTCCAGCTCCTCGAAAGAGAAGAGTGGAACGTCCTCTACCCGTCCGAAGTCAACCGGCGGTCGCTGTGGATGTTCAGGAAACAACGCAGCGACGATCCTCCCCATGGTGGCGCCCTCCATGATGGAAGGTGGAGAGCGGGCGCCGAGTTTCTGTGTTACAAGTTTGTAACCCAGGCCCCACGGGTCGTAGTCAACGTCGTCACTAAGTCTCCTCCAGCTATTCGTCTTGCTCCTGTTTATCACCTGGCGAAGAGATTTTCTCGCAGCTTTATAGGCCTCCGACTTACGAACTCTGTCTGCGGGGATTCTCGCTCTTGTGGCGGCTCGTCTAGTTCTTAAACATGTTCTTCTGAGTTCCGCAATCTCTTCAGTTCACAAGTAAACGGGTTGTTTGTCGCGTCGGGGTTTCCTTCGTGGCATAGACTGGTCGCAGGCCGAGACGATCAGTTCCATCGTGGATGTTACTACTGCCTCGGCCACAGCCTCACCAGGATTCCCCTGCGCTCCCCGAGAGATGACTTCGGTGAACTTGACCACGTCCAGTTTGTTGGTGTTCCACCGGCGTGGCCCTTCCCGAGATGTGGAAACTCGACGATTTGCCTGATCATGCAGGTCAAACACGACGTATTGGTGGTCGCTACCCGTGTAGTCCTCCACAACCCTCCAGCCAGAGATCCTCGGAAGGAGCGACTCAGACGCAAAGGTGACATCGGGGATCGTGCCTCTCTGCCAGGGGCGCCGAAAAGTAGGTGTGTCGCCCTGGTTGAGGACGACAAGACCGGCCCTGGCGATGAAATCCAGGATGTATTTCCCCCGGGAGCTGGTAGAGGGCATTCCCCACTCGACAGCCCTGGCGTTGAAATCACCACCAACGACGACATGCCCGGTGGTGCCGAGAACGCACTCCTCTAGGCTATCTATCTTGTCGCGAAAGTCCTGGACGGCCTCGTTGGGTGTGAGGTAGCAACTGAAGATAGTCACGTCCCTACACCGAACCCAGACGAATCCTCGGCCGCGCCCGTGACTCCGCACCAAGACATCTCGTGTATTACGTGCCCAAAATGCAGCAGTACCGAGGCTGTCGGAGATCCAAATGTTTGGGTCTCTGTCCCGATACTGTTCGCTGATAAGGAGCGCGTCAGCACCAAGTTCTCGGGCGAGCTGATCTAGAAGGTTATCAGCTCCCCAGGATCTATGAAGGTTGGCCTGGAGGATGCGAATTACCGGCCGCTGCCTTTTGCCTGTTCAAGTGCGGCTCTGAAGGCACCGCACTGACCAGACCCGGGTAAGTGACCTAGGGCACTGGAGCCTGAATCCTTGCAGAGGAAGCAGGAGGGGCTCGAGGAACATTCCTTGCGTTTGTGGCCCTGGCTTCCACACTGGAAGCAGTTGGCACTCCTGTCGGGCCCTTTACAGTTTCGGGAGGAGTGGCCGAAACCGAGACAGCGGAAGCATCTCGAAACTACCACCCTCCGTTTGAGCCTGCAACTGACCCAACCGACTCTGAGGTGCTGAAGGCTAAGCAGCTTATTGGCGTGCTTTTCGCTCATCTCAGCAACAGCCATCCGGAGTTGACTTCAGTTAGGCTTTGTCAGCCATACCCTCACTCCATCAGCCGGTATCTCCGGGAGTGCTACCTGGATCGCACGGGTCAACTCATCTTCGGTGGAGAGGGCATCAAGGTCCCGAATCTCGACCGAACACTTCGGTTCTAGGGCCTTGATGGAACCTTTGTCCCCAAGTGCAGTCTTGAGGGAAGCGGCAAAACCGATCTTGTCACTAGACTTCCCCAGTTCGAGGAGGGCATCCCCGTTCTGGGTTCGCCGAATAGACTTGATAACAGTGTCGGTCTCTTCCGGTTTGGTCTGCGATCTAATCTGACCCAGAACATTGGCAAAAGATCGCCCCCCTAAGGGCTTGATCAAGATTGCCTCCGTCCTGGGCTTCTTAGGCCTGGGTTGTTTAGGCTTTCTGACAGACTTGCCAGAGGCCTCCCCAACCGGGTTTGAGACTTGCGTCCGCTCCACCCTCGACGCACTTTTCGAAGCTGCCTCCGCTTGCTTCTGCCTCCTCCTTTCTTTCTTAGACAGGCGCGTCTTCCAGCCCCCCAAAGGTGTTGAGGCAGAGTTTGCTGCCAAGGCAGGATTAGCCGCCGGAGCAGAAACCTCTGCAGGAGTAGTCGCTGGAATCACGACAGCGCCCGGGGCGGATTGAGTAGCCTGGATAGGAGATGTCTGCGATGCCGCAGTGACAAAAACCGGTCTCGCCACTGAGTCCACCTCAACAAGCTCAAGGCTTCCCGGCGAAGAACCGCTCTGCCTCTTCTTTCGCTTTCTGGCTTGAGTCTGGGACTCAGCCAGGTGAGCTTGAGGCGAAGCAGAGATGACTCGGTTCGTGACATCGCGCTCCTGCTTCACTGCCTTTAGCCTGATTTTCCGGCATTCCTCAATTTCTTCTAGAGCATCTCCGAGTTTCGAGATCCCCTCTTTTATCGCCTTGTTCACGTTCTTTTGAATTAAGAGGGCCTTGGCCATCTCCTTCAAAAGAGCTTTCATCTTCTTCAGACATGAGTCTTCCTCCTTGTGGGCGTCGTCCTGCTGCTGCCGAAGCATTTGCAGCTCGAATGCCGCACGAAGATTGCTCTTCCTGGGAGGAATCCCTTGGGTATTGGCTAATGGTGTTACCGGATTGGTCACCTCCATCACTAGATTTACCTCCTCTTCCTTCTTTTCAGGCTCGGACGACGATCCGGCGTCACTTACCGTCTTGAACAGCGCCGGTGGGGGGGGAGGTTTTAATTCCCCCTGTCGGCGTCCCAGTCTTCGAGGTCGGAGACCTCTGCACAATAGAGCTTCGCCTAAAAGCGGCTTGCTCATTCTCCTTTACGTTCTTCGTGTTTCGTTTAGTAGAATCCATGCTTTCATGTTGTTAAGTACTGATTTTAAGTTATAACAGACAAGCAGAATTATTATTTCAAATATTGGCGGTAGGCAGAGCGAGAGAGAGAGAGATAGCCGAGAGAACTGGTGAACACGTTCAAAACGGAAATTTACCGATCCCTGGCCTTTGATTGGCCGATGACCCTTGCCCGCCTGTCGCTCTGAATCTCGCAGGCCTCTGATTGGCCGATGACTCATAAACCACTTCTGTTCCGTTTCTTGCGGGTCAGCAGTTCCCTTCACCTCCCATGAGGCTCGCCATTCTGATTCTGGTTCTGTGTTATTCTCTGGTACATAGTACCTGGTCCTTCGAACATTTCAATTTTGAACCAGACTTGTAAATTTCGTAAAATTGATGTTTCACATTTTTATTCAATATTTTCAATATTTTTTCTCAATAAATTAATCCGCCCTTTCTCAAACATTTTTAGGTCCTTCGAGCCGGATCTATAAGTGATTCTGTCCTTTGGAATATTGTCCAGTGCAAGACTCTCATTCTTGACCAATCCTCCCGCCTGGGAACACTCTCATATTCAATCTTCCCGCCTGGGAACATTACTCGCAACAATCTTCCCGCCTGGGAACATTATCATATTCAATCTTCCCGCCTGGGAACATCACTCGCAACAATCTTCCCGCCTGGGAACTTTACTCGCAACAATCTTCCCGCCTGGGAACATTATTAAGACCAATCTTCCCGTCTGGGAACATTATTTTGAACAATCTTCCCGCCTGGGAACATTCTTATACTCAATCTTCCCGCCTGGGAACATTACTAAATCAATCTTCCCGCCTGGGAACACTGTCCCTTGTTGAGCTCTCTCTCGTCTCTCGCCATGAATGGGCGTGTATAGCCATTCACATAATATCTCTGCTCTGCTGATGTTGTCTACAACACTTGACAATATCAATTGAACTATTGTTGGCCATTTGTATGCAATATATATTGTGTTTTCAATTGACTGGTGATTTATGCTGATGTATTTAAATGGATTTTATTTTCAATTAAGAAAATAATATTTCTTGTGTTGAAATAATAATTATTTTTGAATTTCTTGAATCATTGTCTTTGAAGCAACATTGTTATTGTAAATAGCAAACTCTGACAATTTGTCTTTGATAATTGTTGAATATTTTCCCTCATTCTGAGGCTTATTACTGTTATTCAATACAGTTTTTCATTCAAATAAGCCTAAGCCTACATATTCACATTGAATTTGTGTGCGTTCTGCAGTTGTGTTAATTCAAGGCTGAAACTTATTTGTAAGATATTTTAAGTAGGCCTAACTTAACAATTTCACAACTGGCGTTCAAGTGCCGAGTATTAAACTCAATTTCTCTGATTGTTCATTATATTGTGTTTCACAATTTTCTGTACTTTGTTTTCTGTACTTTAAGTCATTTTAGTGTACTGTTTCACTCAAACCGAAAACAATGCCTGCAAAGGAATTTAAATATGAGACTTATCGCAAGTCTACGGACTTAATCAAAACTCGTTTCGCCAAACTCGAGGAAGCGGTCAGCAAGTTAATCAGCACACCCCCCCTCACCCCCGTGCAGATTCGACAATTGAACACAATCTTTGCCGAGCTGAAGAAAAAACGTGCCGACTTTGAGTTGAACTTGCAACGTCTCATTGAAACAGACACTGATGATGACATTGAAACAGTTTTGTCCTCAGACGTTGATGAGGTCAATGACTTGTATGTCCGAATCTCTAGTGTAATTGAAGTGCACACTGCTGTGGAGCCTACAAGTCCACACTCTTCACACTCTGAAGCTCCTGTTCATTTTCCCTCTGCAGTTGTGACAGGAGTTAAACTACCTAAATTGAGCTTGCAGACTTTTGATGGTACTCCTTTAAAATGGATTTCTTTCATCAATTTATTTGACACCACTGTACATAAAAGTACTTCTCTTTCAAATGTGGCCAAATTTCAATACCTGCTTAGTGTTTTAACAGGTGAACCATTGAACTTGGTCAAATCTCTGAACCTCACAGCGTCAAATTATTTGATCGCTTATCAACTTCTGCGTGATAGATATCACAATATTCGTCGTCTGACAACTCTCCACCTCAACCATTTGTTGGATTTGCCATGCATCTCCCGAAGCAATCTCAAAGCATTGAGATCATTCATAACCACCTTCTATGAGCACTCGGAATCTTTGAAAGCATTGAACTGTGATGTAACCGAAAATAATCCGTTACTTGCTGCGCATTTATTGCGAAAACTTGATACTAAATTGGTCCAACAATTGGAACAATACCGTGACACTAAAGCAGATGATGACACCGAGGCACACACACTTCCCAAGGTCATGGAAATAATCAACTTCTTGAACTTGGAATGCTCCCACATTGAAGATGCGAGTCTGCATGCAACCACGGATTTTAAATCTACCCCTGCTCATTCAAGCAAGCCCAAAACTGATAAAAGGACTCATTACTCCTCTGGCAGTCTCGCCATGGTGGCTACTGATGCCAAGCCCACGAATGCGAAATCTGCAACGTGCTTTTGCTGCCACAAGCCTGGCCACAAAATCTACCAGTGTCAGGTTTTCAAAGGCAAATCTCCTAACGAGCGGTACAAGGTCGTTAAAGAAAATCAAAGATGCATTTCCTGTCTCGGAACCCATTCTCTGAAGGAATGTAATTCGAAGGCTTCTTGCACCACTTGTCACAAGAAGCACCATTCTCTCCTGCATTTCAATAATGCTCAGAATAACTCGCAGCGCTCGCCTGCCCCCCTTCCCTCGTCTTCACCTCCGCAAGGCGCTGATACTGCGTTGACTTGCTCTGTTCAACAACAGACTGTTCATCATAACAGTACTGTCCTTCTCAGCACGGCTTTAGTGAAGCTCACTGCCGTTAATGGTCGCTCTTATGTATTTAGAGCATTGCTAGATTCTGGCAGCATGTCAGATTTCATCTCTGAGAGAGCCACTCAACTTTTGGGCACTCGACGACAGCAGTCTCACCTCCCTGTCTCAGGACTATCCCAGGCTCTCACACACACAAATGGCTCACTCAACTTGGATGTTGAATCACTCTCGGGACAATTGGTTGCCCAAAAACACTCTTTCCACATTTTGGAAAAAATCTCGCTTGACCTGCCTCGAGTGACCATCACTCAACAAGTTCTCCAGAAGGTCAAACCCTTTGTTTTGGCGGACCCAACATTCCACAAGCCGGGTCCCATTGATGTCCTCATTGGATCTGCTCTCTTCCCCAAAGTTTTGACAAATGAATGCCACTCTCTGGGCGCTCACATGCCTTACGCCATTGGCACAATTTTTGGATATGTCATCGTTGGAACAGCTCCATGCTCCACTTCGTCTCCAACGAACTCATGCATAGCCATCTCTCTCCTGTCCACTGCGGACATAGACCTCCACTCTTCCTTACAACGGTTTTGGAATCAAGAAGAAGTGCCTTCTTACTCAAAGAAATCCGCTGAGGAAATGGCGTGTGATAAGATTTTTGAGACCACACATTCTCGTGACCACTCAGGTCGGTATACGGTACGCTTACCGTTCTCCTCTGATGAAGCTCCTGCAACTCTGGGCAATTCCAAGCCTATTGCGGAACAACGCTTCCAGTCCCTCGAAAGGAAGCTTCAACACCCCAATAATGCGGAATTTCGCAATCTCTATTCCAGTTTCATGTCAGAATATAATTCCTTGGGACATATGGAAATTTGCGCAAACCTCGCTCTGAATGAGCCTCATTACTTCCTCCCCCATCATGGAGTCGTAAAAGCTCAGAGTAGCACGACCAAACTCCGCGTCGTTTTTGACGCTAGCTCAGAGACCAGCTCCGGTCTGTCACTGAATGACATTCTTCTCACAGGTCCCAAACTGCAGAACAATATCTGTGACATCCTTCTCCACTTCAGAGAGAAAAATGTAGTTTTCTCCTGCGATATTCGCCAAATGTACCGGCAAATCAGAGTACATCATGACGACCAGAAATATCAAATGATCCTTTGGCGTGAATCGCCCTCTCTCCCCATGTCAGTCTACCGACTAACCACCGTCACATACGGAATGAACTGCTCACCCTATCTCGCCATTCGAACTCTCCAACAGTTGGCGGAAGATGAAGGTTCTCGCTTCCCTCAGGCAGCAGAAATTCTCAAACACCACAGCTACGTGGATGATTTGATTGCTGGCGCTTCTACTGAAGAAGACGCTCTGGAACTTCAAACCCAATTAATTGAACTACTTCGATTGGGTGGATTTGAGCTTAGAAAATGGGTCTCTAACTGTCCCAAACTACTGCAACAGTTACCCTCATCTCACCAGGAGACTCCTGTCTTTCTTCAAGCTTCAGCTGACCCTCACTTCTCCATACTAGGAATTTATTGGTGTCCCTCTACAGACGCCTTCAAATATACTTTCAAATTCACCTGCGAGAAGCCCACCAAACGCAAGGTTTTGAGCCTCATAGCTCACATCTATGACCCTTGTGGATTTTTGTCCCCCTGCATAATGACTGCCAAGCGTTTTATGCAGTTACTGTGGACTTCCGAGATATCTTGGGATGAACCCTTGAATCCAGAGCTCGCCGTCAAGTGGCAAAATTTTATCTCCGACCTCAACACCATTGTGGAGATCTCCATACCTCGAGCGATACTGCTACCCCACACCATCATGTGTGACCTCCACGGTTTTTCCGACGCTTCGGAAACCGGTTATGCGGCCGTGGTTTACTTGCGATGTGTTGACAGTGACAATAAAGTGCAAGTGACACAGATTATCGCCAAAACTCGTGCCGCCCCCCTCAAGCGTGTGACACTCCCGCGCCTTGAATTGTGCGCAGCGCATCTTCTCGCTCAGTTAGTTCACTATGTGACTAACCAATTTCTCAATAAATTGAAAATAGACTCCATAGTGTTATGGTGTGACTCAACAGTGACCTTGTCGTGGATACAAACTCTCCCGTATCGCCTCAAGACTTATGTCGCAAATCGAGTCGCCCAAATCCAGGAGCTCATCCCCTCGCATTGCTGGCGTCACATCTCCAGTAAGGACAACCCTGCGGATTGTGCTTCACGAGGCGTCCTACCTTCGGAACTGGTGAATCATCCTCTCTGGTGGCAGGGACCTACCTGGCTCCGACTTCCGCCTGCAACTTGGCCGACTTCAAGCTTCACGCCCATCGACACCTGTGATCTGGATGAGGTGAAGCCAACCCCATTGACTGCGCTCATCTCTACACAACAGTCGTCGTGGGATCTTCTCTCCCAGTTCTCCTCCTGGACGAAGCTACTTCATGTCATGGCCCACGTCCTGCGCTTCATCCAAAACAGCCGCCGGCAGGATCCTCGTCTAGGTCCTCTCTCTGTGGACGAAATACAAGCTGCCGAACTGCGTATCTTCCGACTGGTGCAACAAGAGGCCTTCTCCAATGACATTGCTGCTCTTCAAGACAACAAGATCTGCTCTTCGCGTCTTCAGCGACTCTCTCCCTTCATCGATCAAGATGGTCTGATACGGGTTGGTGGCAGACTTCAAAACGCCGATCTGGCGGACAACATACGACATCCCTACCTTCTACCAAAAAGGCATCACGTAGTCAACATCTACATCGACTACATCCATCGCAAACATTTGCACTCTGGGGTACAATTGACTATGTCTCTACTGTCCCAACATGTATGGATCCTTTCTGCGAGAAGTGCAGTACGAAACAGAATTTTCAAATGCCTGGTGTGTTTTAAACAAAAACCGAAAAACACCTTCCCTCTGATGGGTGACTTACCAAAGGCGAGAGTGACTCCTGCTCGACCCTTCTTGTCTACGGGCATTGACTATGGCGGTCCATTCACGGTCAAGATCCACAACCTTCGCTCAATCCGCCATATTAAGGCCTACATCTGCCTTTTTGTTTGCCTCGTCACCAAGGCAGTGCACATCGAAGTTGCAACTGACTTGTCCACTGAATCATTCATCGCTGCGTTGAGGCGCTTTGTAGCTCGCAGAGGAATATGCTCCGATATCTACAGTGATTGTGGAACCAACTTTGTGGGCGCAAGAAATGCCTTTCATGAATTCCTTTCTTCTGCTCAGCAACCAATTGAGCGATTTGCGCTTGAGCACCGCATCAAGTTCCATTTTAATCCCCCCGCTGCACCTCACCAAGGCGGTTTGTGGGAAAGTGCCATCAAGAGCACTAAATATCATTTGAAGCGCACCCTCGGGACTCACGTGCCCACCCTCCTTGAGTTCACCACACTAACATGCCAAATAGAGGCGATGCTCAATTCCCGGCCTCTCACTGCTTTGTCCAGTGATGCTAACGATCTTCAGGCCCTGACGCCAGGTCACTTTTTGATTGGAGCCCCCCTAGCCTCACTTCCAGAACCCAACTTTGTCAACACGCCTGACAATAGGCTCTCACAATGGCAGATCATGCAAGCATTCATGCAACGCATCTGGAAGCGCTGGAGCAAGGAGTATCTCCACACATTGCAGCAACGCCTGAAATGGTCCACACCTACGAGGAATCTTCAAGTTGGCGACTTAGTGCTGGTTCATCAAGACACCCCATCTCTCCAGTGGCCCTTGGCAAGGATCACAAAAGTTACTCCTGGCAAAGACAATGTTGTCAGAATTGTTGAACTCAAGACTCAGCATGGTACCTTTACTCGTCCTGCAGTCAAAGTGTTTTTGTTACCTTTCTGGGCGCAACCTGCCTAATCATTCCAATGGTAACCTCTTGTACATATTAGCATAAGAATTGTTTTGATTTTCATTTTTCTGGGTTTGAATATTGTTTTGTTGAATCACAAGTGATTCAAAGCCGCCGGTATGTTAAGTACTGATTTTAAGTTATAACAGACAAGCAGAATTATCATTTCAAATATTGGCGGTAGGCAGAGCGAGAGAGAGAGAGATAGCCGAGAGAACTGGTGAACACGTTCAAAACGGAAATTTACCGATCCCTGGCCTTTGATTGGCCGATGACCCTTGCCCGCCTGTCGCTCTGAATCTCGCAGGCCTCTGATTGGCCGATGACTCATAAACCACTTCTGTTCCGTTTCTTGCGGGTCAGCAGTTCCCTTCACCTCCCATGAGGCTCGCCATTCTGATTCTGGTTCTGTTCGTCTTTCGACCGATTAGTGCTCAAGTGCTTTTCGGCTTTTCTTTCCCCAGGCACGTTATAACTTCTAAACGTGACCGTAGTCTCGCCCATGGTGGCTCCCCCTTTTGATTTATTTTAATATTTTACAAGGTGGTATTATTTTGTTCATTAACTATTTTCTCTGTTCACTAACATAGATTGCAGTGAACCTAGTGTGTGTAAGTGCGTGTCGGGCAACACTCGGTCTCCCGCGTATATGAACATTGGACTGGACGAGAGCTCAATTCATTATTCAATTGTGCGTGCGTGTGAATTCGCAGCAAGAGAGAAGATTCCCTGGACCTCGGAGAGACTTTCCTGGCCCAGCAGTTCCCTCGTGCCCTGGCTGTGTTGGCGTCCCTTCGGCCATCTTGGCGCCCTTCCAGCTCCGCCATACGGATTTTCTTGTGAGTGAGTTTAAACATTTCTTTTGACTGTGTTTAAATATTGTTGTAGGCATTTGTTATTCTCTGGTACATAGTACCTGGTCCTTCGAACATTTCAATTTTGAACCAGACTTGTAAATTTCGTAAAATTGATGTTTCACATTTGTATTCAATATTTTCAATATTTTTTCTCAATAAATTAATCCGCCCTTTCTCAAACACATGTCATCAGTGCATCGTGCGGCAAGAGGCGGCCCTTCATTGGCCGAGAGCGGGTGCACCCTCGGAGGTCTACCCCCCGTAGAAGATAAGACACCCCTACCCCGGGACTCCGGGGCCCGAAACCTCCGTTTGCCCAGCACCGATACACAAAATGTGCCGGACGTGCTGGGGGTCGCCCGTGGCAATGCAGAGTCCGATCTCTGCATCCATGCCGCACTTCCTGACTAAGGTCCGAAGCGGCTGGCTTCTGACGACACACTGGAGGAGACCATCGGCAGTGCGAGGCACACATCAGTGCCTGCAACACAACAGGGACACTCCCAATACCCCCCAGCGTGCGCCGGTCGAAAGAAGGTGGAAAGACACCCATGATTCGGGGTGGAAAACAAGAAGGTGAGCAAGGTTAGCTCAGGAAAGAATAAAGACGGTGAGCTAAGACCTGAAAGATGAGAAGAAAGGCCCTAGCTCGGGAAGAACTGTGAGGAGGGTCTCACAGCTTGGCTCAGGTACCCCGGGGTCGCCAAGAAACACCCGTACAGTGGAAAGCCCACTGCCCCTGAGGGATAGTAGGATAGTAGGAGGGACCTACCTACTATAAGTAATAGAATGTGATAGTTATATTTCAAATAACTCATTTGCATTTTTTTTAGCAATAAAAAAATGGAAACTGTTGCACACTACATCAGATTATTTGTTAAGTTAGTTTTGTACGACACAATCACAAAACAGAGGGGCTAACCTTGAATGAATCGTATTTACAACGAACAAAAAAAGAAGAGATTCAAGCACTTTCAAACAGTGCATAGTTGAACGGGAAAAGTAAAAAACAACAAATTTGCTTCATTTAAACAAGCTCAAGCATCCGCTTAAAATGTTTTGAACCGAGAAAAACGACTAAGTACAGAAGGGAAGACTTTAAACACATTTCACAAGTGTCAAAACAAATGTTTGTCCCCAAACAATGGAGCGAGCTTTTTTTAAATTCTCAACAAATGTTTAAGTAACAATCGTTGGTTCATTTAAATTAATTCCCTTATTTAATTAGTTGTTGTCTTATTTGAAATAAATTTACATTAAGACAGGTAAGTTTTTTAATCTATTCTGTGATATATGCATTGCTTATATAAATTAAATTGCATTTATAACTGTGATAGCTTATGAACATTAATTGACTATTTTAGTCACTTTTCCTCTTTTGACATGAAGAAATTGTTACCACATTCTAATAAATAATAAGATACACATCGACGTGTTATTACACCAGAAAAACAACATTATCGAGATTTTCAAATATCCATCCAAGGTTACCGGCAAACCAATGATTTCTGTGAAAACTATATTTATAGAATTAATATAGTACTTTAAGTCTGGTTGAAAATTCTAGGCATTACAAAATACTAAACTATGTCTATGATGTAAATCTCTATGTTAATACGAGTATTATCTCTATCATACCAAACATTTAATAAAATATAAGGGATACATACTGAGTATCAAAATATACTTAAACTATAATAATTACAATTAACAATAAATTTATCTTTCAAAATTACATAAAATCAATCGCAGTACACATAACATCATAGAGAGGAAATGTTATACTTTCAAAGTTTAGATGTAAACTGAACTAAACTCAAAATGTATAGATTGAGAATGTAATGGTTTATTTTAATATTATCATTAAATCTTAACATAAGTATTATTTTTTATAATCAGTCGAAGTGTACTACTTTTTATTCATGTTCTGCAGTTTAAGTAGCATTCTAAATTTATACTATTAGTCATATTTAGTTGAATACATATAATTATGTTTTAATTTAAACAAATAATTAAAGTAAACTTTATTCAGGAGAAAATATATTTTACTTTGCTTTTTGTAAAAATTAAAAATGACCTCGTTTTTTTTTTTTAATTCACACCAATCTGGATAGTGCAATAGCCTATCTCACAATTGTAAACTATATTTATAAATTGATATTAACACTGAAAACCCTAATATATTGATGCAGGTCGTGCGTCCACCCCCTGCGATCCAGCGGTAACGTCACGGCTGATGATTTGTCGCCCCATACGGCAGCCGGGCCCTTGGGGTCTGGCCATAATGAATGTATACGTTTGTTCAATGTATAAGTTTCAACCGAGTACTGTTTAATAATGAAAGCAATTTCATGACAAACAACGACTTTGTATGTGCAAAACCCGAAATAAGCAAGATTTCCAACCATGTACTTCATCTTTAGCAGTAACCTTCTATTTAGGGGGTTGTATCCAATTTTATCTTCAAATTTTCATATTTGTATTGAGTTTGATTATATCCTCCTGATTATATACGTATTAAATGTGGCAATGGTGTAATACGTCACGTACTTTAAAATAAACCTTCATATATGTTGGAAACTCAATAATAAAATATGGAATCAGAAAATATGTTCAAGTTCTGAATGTCGAAAGAGGGGTTGCCGTTATACTGTTTAGTTAGTATTAGGAATATCCAGTGCCTGCGCTTAATGTTATACAGACATTCAGATGCAAATATTATAGCAGTGCTGGAATAGGCAACGATATACACAAGTTCAGGCGGGTACAATATGCTTAATGCAGTCTCCCTGATACCTAAAGAAATAAATACAATGATCGAATATTTACAATACACAGGGAAGGAATAAAGTCTGTACACTACATAAATTTAAAGGGGATTTACTGCAGCACAAGGCCCAATCCCGACCTTAATAAGACGAAGTAGTAAATAATGGCTGCGATCAATATCGCCAAGGATAAAAATTTAAACTCAAGACGTTCGACCTTTTGAGGTCGGATTTTTCTCAAATTGCTGAGTATGCAAAGCCCTTTAAAATGACGTATCATATGACATAGGCCAATACATTTTCCCTGACTACACCTATTAGGGACGTTCCCCCTTGGAGGATCAAGGACAGTGGGAAGTATATTGTAAGACCCAAAATCAATTGTAAGCTTTTAGTTTTATACTTAAATACTTTCAAAATTATTATATCGTTTCCAGACTTTTCCCCACTTCGTATTTACAATATGGATTGATACCCCCGACACCCGTACTATTTATTCTTCCCTGCAAAAAGTATCAAAATGCTCGTAGGTTGAATACTACCAATACTATTTATGAGTTCTAAAAATAAAATAATACATATTTTAATGAAAAGTGTGCCGAATATAAAAACCCCATAATAACTGAAGATATATTAAACATAAATATCAAATGGCACTTCAATATCGGTTATAGAGAGATCGCTTGCTTATAAATAATGCATTATTCGAATCATGGTCAGGGGCTACTTGATAATGCAAGACCTACCTGCAATATTGTGGAAATTGTTCAATAAAAAAGCTCATCAAGTTTAACGACATGGATTTCTGATTATAAATTAAATTATGTAATAATAATCGACGTATAAAATTACTAACCAAATATAGATTTCTGTATAGTTTTGGGTACAACATTAAAATTTGTATAAAATATTACCTTAAAAACAAATATAGCAGGATTACCTTTTCATTATTTTTTTATCCACTTAATTGTCCTGTTATGATAATAGTTTTCACTTTAACTAGTATTGTATCATTTAACTTTCCCTAGTAGGCCTATTTTAAGTATAGTTTTTTTATGGGAAAATGTAAGATTTTCCCTAGCCAAAGGAGCTTAACACAAAAGACATTTAATTATTCACGAATCGGGTTTTCCAGCCCAAATCGAATTAGTTCATAACTCCAGTGAGAAGCCTTTCAAAAGAATTTAATTTAACAGTAGAAAATTTATACGTGCCACACAGTCTGCATTCATTGGTATTTACCTACTTCAAAAACTAATATCTCTGGCATATGTTTTTGCTGAATTTTCAAATAATGAAAACCAGTCATAAAAGTTTTTTTATCGTATAGAAACAGAAAGTTAAGAGCTGGTGTACACCATCAAAGCTAACGGAGTAAAATAACTTTCAACATTTTAAATTTTCTATGTAATAAAAAACTAAAAGTATAACACATTTTCCATAAATATTTTTCCGCAATAAAATATGGTTAGGCATAGTAAAAACGTCCACCAATCATGACTGTCATGCAACTATTGCATAGTACGGTGTCTAATTCGTTGATATCCATTGCATTTTTATTCTCTTTTAGATAGAAAATATATGTAATTTTTCCAATACATTAACTTTAACATTTTTTTTATTCTAGATCTAAATTACATGATTTGTTATTTGTAGGTGGGGGGGTATTTATTCAATTTCTAATCGTAAGACGCAGTAAATTTATTTCAGTCGCAGTAAGACGCTCGGAGCGACTACGCGCCAAATCCACCGTCGGCGCAAATAATTAATTCCCCCGAAGAGGCGCGATGTTTTTAGTTCGTGCGAAACGTCGGGACGGTAGCGAGTGATCCGGTTTTTGTGTTGTGTGTGGTGTGTTTTTAAAACTTGACAAGGATCTCCGCTACAACTACTCAAACCAGGTGGGTGTTGCCCAAAAATTAGAAATTGAATTTTTTTTATTGTAATAAAGTAAACTTAGGTGAGGACGTTCCACAGTAAACAGGATACGTGGTTGTCACTGGGGACAGGTTCCCGGAACCAGCTGCAGGCTGCAGTGTTACAAGTCAGTACTATAGTCTGGACAGTTACACACACTTTGAGCTACAAAGACAAAGCATTAATTTTGAAGATATTAACGACTCATGCTATACATAACTTGCTAATATGAAACATTAACGTTTGGTTTGATCTAATTTCATTTTATAGAGAATCTTTAAATTTTTATTACTAATTATTTTTTTATAAAGTGTAAGAGAGCGTTTATCATCAAACAACAAGCCACCCAATGCGATTAATTGCGCTACATATGTATTAGTAGTTTTGTTTATCCTATACTCTTATACGAGCAATGTTTGCTTGTTTGCTTGCTTGCACAATTATCTCAAAAACGGCTCCGACGATTTCCTTCAAATTTTGGAATATGGGGGTTTTGGCCACCAGAAATCGATTGGAGCTGGTCCCATAGCTGGGAAAAATCCGGTTTTCGCGCTAGAGCCCTTCAAAGATCCCATGTTATCCTTATGGAAATTTTTTAACTGAACAAAAATCAGCTGATAACTGTAGATAAAATAAACCAATGTGTTACATCTTTAACCTGTGGTTTTAGGAAAATCATACCAATGTGCAGCAAACCTTCCGCCTGGCGAGTGAGCGGAGCGAACGAGCTTTGTGTGAGAAACGAAAGTAATAATTTTACCGAGCTTAAGCTCGGCCCCCCTGGTACTAAAGGTTAATACGATGTGAATGTGCCAAACTTTGCCAATTCAAAAACTTGATAATTTTTATGGGGCTGCTTGGTTAAAATACAATGCCCTTGCAGAAATTAAACGTAATGTTTTACTTAAAACTATCCATGTTTACATTTAAAACTATATTTAGGTCTAAACGATTATAATTATCTATTTTTTTAACTACATACTCAGTAAGCTCTACATGTGAATAGGTAAATATGTTTTAAATAAACTAATTTTATTATTAAATTGTTACTACTACTAGATAAAACTCTTACATTTTAGATAAAATTTAGGTACAATTAATATACAATACAAAATACAATATACAATTTAAATCTCCACAAGCCAAAGTTGATACCACTGTTTACTCTAGGTTTTATAATCTTTTCCATCCAAAATGTTTTCATTCATGCTAGGAGTGTTATTTTGAGACATTTAAGTACATAAAATATAGAATTTTCAGCAAACTTGGTCAACCCTATTTTATACTCTTCTTTATATACTTTACATACCAAATTTCAATTGAATATTATATTTACGTGATTTTTAACATATAGCCATACAGGGTGTCTTTAAATTCATTCACCAAACTTCGTAATGTGGTTTATTGGATCAAAATTATAAAAGAATGTCCTATGAAGGTTGTCTTAATATGCATATTTACCCAGATATCCTCATTTTTTCCACTTAATAATTTTCATTTCAATGACGGATTGGTGTACAAACTTCAGATTTGGCATGGACCTTTATAACAGCAATGTCCATCCCCACAGTAAAAATTATTTTTTTCCAATTTATATTTTCAGTATGATGGCCATTTTAAATTTTAAAACAAAAATATCTTTAAACCTGTAAATTTTATTAAAATTTTACAAGACACAAAAAAGTTGACACATTTAACTATCTAAACCATGATATCAGGATTGTAAGGATCTCACAACAAATAATGGAGTTATTTTGATTTTCCAGCAGAGAAACGATGATTTTGCATTACAATTTATGCAAATTGGGGTTATTTTGAGGGAAAAACACCATAACTCCATTATTTGTTGTCAGGTCCATGCAAACTCCGTATCATTGGTTATATAATTAAATTACAGTGTGAAAATGATTTTAATTGTTTTAAAAGGAAGCTCAAGGCATTCATATTGACAAGTCTTTTTATTCTGTTAAACATTTTATTGAGAATAGACAAATGTAATTTAAGTTTCTCATAAATTTCGTAATTTATTTTGATTTGTTCTGACGCAAGCCTATGCATGTAAATATGTTTTTGTTGCAATAAAGAGATTTGTTTGTTTGATTGTTGTTGAAAAGTTTGAATTTGTCAACTTTTGATAATTTTTTTCAAAATTTTGATAAAATTTACCGGTTTTAAGATATTTAGTTAAAATATTTTTAATGGTCGCCATTTTAAAAATAAACATCGCAGTAAAATAAAATGTTTATGTTTGAGATAGAATTTGGTATTATAAAGGTCCATGCCAACGTTTCTACACCAATCTGTCACTGAATGAAAAATTACTAAGTGAAAAAAGGCGGATATATGGGTAAATAGGTATACTACCTTCATAGGACATACCTTCATATGAACTTTTTTGCTTATTTTGACCCAATAATCCATGTTATGAGGTTTGGTGACGGACTTTAAAGACACCCTGTATGTATATAACCATACACAGGTAATACAAACATTACTTCAAAGGTCATTTGTTTCCTAATCAGTTTAATACACAAAATTCGACTAAATTTCGTAAGGAAATAATCACGAAAAAAACAAAATATGTTCAAATTTTTCAAATAACACTTTTGTTTTAATATTTTAAGCAATCCATTAAGTTTTTAAAAGGTTAACATTAGTACATTTTGTTTTCATTAGTTTTCGATAAAGCAGAATCACTTTAGGGAACATTTCTTTTGAGGTAAATCGAAAGCCAATTTACAATCGGCTCATTTCCGAGTTGTCATTTCGCTCAATCAACGTGTCTAACGAGGCGGCCCTATGGGTTTCGCTTCCCTACAATTTTCAGTAGATATTATAATTTAAACTCATTTAATCATCGAATAACTTAAAAAAATTAATTATGCTTTTTACATATGAGATTTTATTGATAATGCACTTTAAGCTCATGAAAGTAACATATGATAATTAAATACCCCCGTTTCAGCAGACGTGCGTATTCAGCGAATTTCCAAAGAGATTTGGTGTTTTTGTATTCCCCCATAAACACCATGGGAAAGAGGATTTGGGTTAGAAAATGTTTTATTGCTTTAGTTTGAGTAGCAAAATAATGTAAAACACAATCATTACAAATAAAATATTTTATCATATTGCATTATTAACCATTACAATTTTGAATAATTATTGATATTTATTTCAATTAAATTATTATATTATAAATAAATACATTACAATGCGCCCCTTCAAAAATATAGATTTTGTAATCGGTTTTACACTTAAAACATATAATCTACACAAAGATAATACCCGTATTTTTATATTTAGGGTACCCTTTGAATGGTTAAGTAGAGGTTATAAAACGTTATAAAATTTTATTGTGTGCCCGTCCTAAACACACAGAACCCCCGTACTAACCTCCCATTCACTCCCCAACAAACAAAATCAATTTCTCGGTGGTTGAGCTCATAACCTCATCTCACTGGAAGTTATAGTGCGTATCACACTATCTGTTTAAAATATAAAGATTATATAGGGTACCGTATGTTATGGGGTATATAAGTCATTCACTCATTTTTTTTATAGTTTATCTATACTACAACAGCTTCCAATTGAGGAAAGAATATTATATTTTTATTTAAAATTTGTTTATTAGCGAATTTCCCATAGGGAATAAGCTATTACCGTAGGTCTCATGGTAAGACCTAAGCCCGGGACCATGTTACTTTTTCGTTTTTAGGTGCCCAGAGACCAAAAATAATAGTCATTAAAAATTTTATGTATATATATATATATATATATATATATATATATATATATATATATGTATATGTATGTGTCCCTAGGCAAGATAACTCTCGTAAAAACGGTACGATCGACACCAAATTTGGTAGAGATGTGTAATCCTACGTTTATTCGGATGAGTTCGTAAACCAGACATATCGACCTACCGGAAGGGGTAGTTTTGGGGGGTTTTGTACCCCAAAATTGGGTTTTTTGCATTTTTCATATGTAAATTTTAAAAATTTTAAATTTTTGTTTTGACCATTGGATTTAGCTCAAAAAAACACACAATTTAGTATTTTAAAGTTTGCTCTATCTCCATTGGTTACCGAGATATTACAAAGTCTAAAGACAGTACATTGTATTTTATGAATCCAATGTTAATCTTATGGAGAATAGGGATGTGTTAATATTTCACGTATTAACCAATATTTTTCGATGAAACTTGGTATTCAGCTTCATTTGGTTGAGATTCATCCATTTATGGTAAAAAATCTTGGTTTTTGCGCTTATCATGGCAGCAAACCTGCATACTCTTTTCCCATGTTAATTATATGGAGAATAGGAAAACTCCTTTAGCAATGGACAGATATTGATAAAACTTAGTACATGGCTTCATGTGGTCGAAATAAATTTTTTATGATAAAAACCTACTTTTAGTGTTCCCCATGCCAGCATACCTGCATACTCTCCCTATATTTATCATAAGGAGAATAGCCATTTATTTCCTTATTTATGAGCATGTGATTTTATTTGGTTTACAGTTTTATGTGGTCAAAATTAATATTACTAATTTGGAAAGTCGCTGAGTACGCAGGTCTGCTGCGACGGGGAGTATTACGGTAGTAGCCATGGTAAGACCTAAGCCCGGGACCACTTTACTTTTTCATTTTGAGGTCCCCAGAAGCCAAAAACACCATTCGTTCATTTTCATGTATATATGTATATGTGTATATATATATATATATATATATATATATATATATATGTGTGTGTGTGTGTGTGTGTGTGTGTGTGTGTGTGTGTGTGTGTGTGTCCGTGGTACCGATCGGGTGTCGGGTTATGGGAACGGGGTTTTATGGGGTTTCAAAGGGATCAAAATGGGTTTTTGGACCTAAATTTTCTAAATTCATCAATTTAACTAAAACCATTTAAAACAGCTTAAAAAAAACAAACAATTAAGTATTTTGAATATTTAAAATAGCTTAACTGGTTATAGAGAAAATTCAAATCTCGTTTCCCATGTTATTCTTATGGGTAAATCTTTAAAAAGTTATATATCGCTTATTTATCAACATATCTTAATAAAAATTTTTATGAACCTTCACTAGGTGGTGAGTAATTAAGATGTGAACAAAACCCACATGGCAACAAACCTACATGCTAAATCACATGGTATTCTCATGGAAAATAATTGTATAATGGGAGCAAGAGAGATGGAGGTAATAAGGTATCTGTTCCTAATCAGCTGATCAGCTGTCTTCTGCATATTTGTCAAATTTGAAATGTTTATGTTTTGCTATTTGTAAACAAATAATTCCTTTTGCATGGAAGCTTTGGATATGCACTTTTATTACTGTTAAAAAAGTCATTTATTGCAATATAAATTTTAACATATAAATTATTAAATCAAAATAATTTACTCATAAATATAATGCCATTAAATATATTATACTTCCTGGTAAAGATTATTAATTATATAAGATAGCCACAAAGTTTTTTGATGTTGAAACAATAATTCTTTGGAAATTCGCTGAGTACGCAGGTCTGCTGCGACGGGGGTATTAAAAGCTACTAACTTTTCTCAGAATCGAACCAGCACAACTTAAAATAGGCCTATATTTTTTTAGATCATAAGCATTAGTTCTTTTCAACCCTGTGCAATCCTGCAAATACTATCTTATAATACAAGATGTATATATAAATATATATATATATTTATATATATAATATACATAATTTATTTATACAAAAATATAAACGAATTAACTCCCTCTTCCCTTAAAGCTGCTTTTTACCACATGTTGCTTACTTTTAACAAAATGAAAAGTTTTTTTACAGTTGATGGTATTTTTTATTTTAATAGTTTGGTTTAAATCAGTTTTAGGATTTTGTTTTAACAAAAATTTCATAATGTAAACATTTTGTGTAATTTAACATTCATAACTTTAGGTGCCACATCACTCAAAATCTTGGTTTTTAAATTTAGAATAATGTGTTATTTTCACTTTTAAAATGTCAGTTGAGGAATTCATAAAACAAACTCTCAATAAAAAAAAAAATAAAAAAATAATAAAAAACATAAACATAGTTCCTTTTACCCTGTCAGACCATAGTGGAGACTAGTACCCTCAGTGGTGCTGAGTTGACCACAACATTGTCACCACTATAAATGCATAAGTCTTTTGTTTAAAACTGTTCGGTAACTTTTTTTCTAAAATAATTTTTTTATGAATCTTTAATACCCTAATTACGGTACTAAAAAGTGCATACAAATGAGTGCAAGTGAATTTGCAAAAGGTGTTAAAGGTTAAAGGTGGTTAAAGGTTTGTTTAATAACATGGATTGTTATTATGGTGTTGCTATGTAATGCCACTTTGAATAAATATTCATTTAATTTAATAAATATTCAAAAACTTCACCTTCCTCCAGCTAACAACTTTCTGAAAATTCAAAATCGTGATACATTTCATTATTTGAAGGTGTATTAAAAACTTAGGTCCTACCTTTTTCAATAATGAAATCATATTTCTTTCCAAACATAATATATTGTTTATGGTGAGCCCAACTCTATTTTATTCAATCTCAGACAGTTACATCCGCAGACCCCCTCCTCCACCCCCTCTCCTGTCACTGCTACCCCCGGGTTCTCCTCTATACTTGCACCACGTCGGTGGCTCCGGCGTCACCCTGGGCCTCCCCGCTTGCTCCCTCCTCTCTCTGCGTCGGGCCAGACGCCTCGCCGCTCTCTGGAATCGCTCCTGCCGTCTTCGCAGCATATCCTCTTGCATTACGTCCACAAAGAGCGCTCTAGGTGGGATATTCCGGTTGATCGGCCTCATCGGTGTGTGCCACCCGGGTGGGATCTCGGAGATGGTGGGCACCTCGAAGGTAGCGTCAAGCCCGGGCGCGGCTCCTCCGGGGGTCACTTGGAATGTGGCGTTCAACCCCGGCGCTGCTGCGAGGACTGGCGCACCTTCTGGGTAGATGGGACTACCGGGACTATCGGGGCTGCCGGGACTACCATAAGGTGCCGGTCCTGCACCATAGGCAGGGCCAGGCTGTGGGCTCGGGGGACTCGATGTGGCCAGAGGGACGGGTTCAGGATGGTCCAAATAGCCGTATTGCGGGCTGTTTGGTGATGACTGGGCGATAGGACCACATTGTATGACATTCATTAAGTCTGGCGATAGCTCAACTCTGTCCGATATAACGTACGTGTCATTGTGGTCTGGATCAGGGTATGGAAAGTTCTGTGGAATTCCCACCTCATACGTCTCGTTCAGCCCAGGTCCAACATCATAAGTATCATTCAGTCCAGGCCCAACATCATAAGTATCATTCAACCCGGGTTCTACATCATAGGTCTCATTTAATCCGGGTCCTTCTTCAGAGGGCACATCCGCCAATGGTATCACCTCAAAAGTACCATCAAGGTTATATGATACTTCCAAACTATCTGATAACACTACTACATTGGGGTCTTCTGGATCAACGTGTGGGAAGTTGATGCTCATCTTGAAAATAAGACTTGAATTTAGTTGCTTGACATGGTTTTATGATTTTGTTACCTTGGTAATAGTTTTCTCCATATTTTTAGATTTTTATTTTAGATTTGGGATTTCAACTTTTCGACTTTATAGTTTTAATAGTACGTGGTTTTTTTTCTTTTTTGTCTATTTGTTGTCTTTATTTCTGTCCAGAAATTAAATAAAACAGAAGTTAATTTTACAATTTAAGTTTTTTTTAAATATTTACTTACAAAGACTATTTCAGCTTTCCGGCGTATTCTTGTTAAACGAAGGCTGCCCCTCACATTCTGTAATGATATGTGGGAAAAACTTATATGCTTTTTTATGGCCATGAGCTTTTAATGAAAATCCATTTTTCATTTTGCAAACACCTAAAAGTTTAGTTGTTATTATGATCTACTTTATTACGGAATGAATGTGTTATGAAATATTTATCCGTTATAACGAGTGCTCCTTGCTTTTAAGTGGTTTGAATTCAGCTTAAGATGCATGTTTATGCTAATTATGTATGTTTTTATATAATGGTAACTTTTAATAATACATTTTGTCTATCACTTATGTTTCTCAATCTAAAGAATAACTTTATAGACGACACATATAATTTTCCATACCAGAGTTATTCCTGTAGGATATAATTTAGTTACAACAAACTAAATGTTATTTCAGTCGTACTAAGGAACCCTTCTTATTACCGGGGTGTCTGAAGAAACCATCTTATTTGGATATGCCGATGACGTTGCGGCTCTCATCGCCGTACGCAACGTTGAGCTGGCCCAGATTAAGTTGAAACAGACCATGCGCGTGGACACCGCCTAGATGCCCGATCACGGTCTTTCACTTGCCCTGAGCAAGACCAAGATAATGATCATCACAAAGAAGAGAATTGACACCGTCGTCCTAGTGTTAGTGGGAAGGAAAGTAGCCCAGAAAACGTCATGGTGGACGACAGGATAAGATGAAGAGACCAGATCTTTGGTACTGCGGACAAGGCTGCTAACGTGGACAATGTCGGGGGTCCTCAGTAGTGTGTTTTGGTTACTTCTGCGCCGGAAGTCGTGCCATCTGCCCGAGCAGCTGCTCGAGCAGATGGCGTCAGATGCTGGGGTGCAGATGGCGAGAGCATATGCCTTGTATTTGAAGTAGAATTGGGCATGAATTAAGAGTTAATTTAAAACTGAAATTTAACAGTTATAACTGGGGCTTGGAAAGTATGTCAAGGTCATCCAGAGTAAGTTTTAAAAAAGCCTATCCAACTACCACCAGAAATAGTTCAAAGTTGAACTAGTTGGTGATAGTGGGATAGGTTGAAGTAACTTTTGAATTTTATTTGTGAACATACAATTAATGTGCAACAGCAGAGTTTAAACAAGTTGAACTTTTGTGATGAACTACAGAGTTGTAAATGCAAACACCAACGACGATGAGAAGGTAAACGCAGAGTCCCCAGATGATGTATTTGAAAAGCTTGAACAAACGTAACATTTCGAGTTGGTTTTCCCGTTCCATTTCCAATCGTTTAATTTCCAATTTCAATTTATCCTCTTCCATTCTAGTTATGAAGGGAACTTCATCCATTATATCCATCATGATTGTGTTAGTGTTTGAAATTTTAAAACAAGTGATGTTGATAGTTCAAAAGTCGAAGACGGAATGAGAAGTGAAAGCGAGAAATGTTAGTTAAATAAAGAAGTGGTGGGGGGAGCGAAGAATTATAAAGAAGTGGTGGGGGAAATATTTTGCTCTTTGTTATTACCATCAGTAGTGTTAGATGGTGCAGGAGTTAGATTTAGTAAACTGTCTTCGTCCGAACTTTCAACTTTATCACAAATAGGACAATCGTATGTTATTTCCAAATTCATTTTGATGGTTGTAAAATTATCTATAAGTTCTTGTAAAATATTAAAAATGTCTTGTAACTCTTCTTTAGAGTTTATTTCAAAACTAGAATTCATTCGGGCCAAAGGAGAGTTGTTCATCGTTGAAGAATCGGGGATGGAATGAGGATCGGCACATAGGGAGGGGGCTTATATAATGGCGACCTTGAGCAGGCGTCTAGGGAGGGGGGCTGTCTAGGGAGGGGGCTTTTATATGGGGAACCTTGAGCTTATGATTGAATAAAATGTTTAGTTCTTCTTCTTTGTCTTTTAATTCAATTATTTGAACCGAAGTAGTTGTTTCATCCTCTTCACTCGATGAAGAAAACAATTCACCAGGATTTAAATATTGAACTACAATTCTGAACCATCTTATAGGATATTCGTCAATGATAGAAAGTAAGTTTTGAAACAATTCTTCCATCTCCTCCCTGTCAGTTATTATATGTTCAAACTTGATAAATTTGTTTTCCATGTTGTTAGTTAGAGTGTTGGAAGTGGAATGATTTAATATTATATAAAAATTAGAACTAGTGGTGGGGGAAATCTCAAGGTCATCCAAATGAAGTTTTAAAAAAGAGTGTAAAACTGAAATTACACATTTGATGGTTCTACAGGATCGGAATACCAATCTGATCTGTATTTACATCTTTTTATCATATGTGTACAAAAATCATCTTGATGAGAATTGGTGCGTTGACAATGAGCAAGATCTAGAGGGTGAAATTTGAAACATCTTTGAGGACAACATGTATGAAAATATCTTGATTTGTAAAATTTGAAAGTTCGCAATTCCGGTGGTGGTAGTTGTTTTGTTTTGCATTTGCAATAACAAGATCCGAAGAATTCACATTTAGTACAAGCTAACCCATCCACCATCATTGGTCCTAAATCTGTACACTGTTGTTCACAACAGTAACGAGGTTTGTACTTGTATTTTTGCTCTTCCATGTTGACGCTGCGGAGTCCAGTGAAAGAATAAGAGTGTATAGTGTTGAATAGTGAGTTTTATGTACTGTGAAAAGTGGTGGGGGTAATTTCAAGGTCATCCAAATGGAGTTTTAAAAAATTATACCTTACAAGTGTAAGGATTATTAAAATTTAGGAAGTTTGTTTCTCTTTGTTTTCTTCAGACTTTTTCTCTCTCTCCGCCTTAGCCATAGCAACAAGTTCTTCTGTTGATAATGGATGTACTTCAGGAAATTTTAAAATTAATTTAGCTTGATATCCTTCTTTAGTTAATACATCTAAATCTTGGGTCATTTGTTCAACGGTGTTGTAGTCTTTTCCATAGATTTTTCCATCAAGTTGAATCATCATTCTGTACAACATTTTCTTAAATAGGTCTTGTCGTGGTGAGAGCTGAGAAGCAAATGATTATTTATACAAGTATCACATCCTTTTTATTAACTCATATTGATCATGTGATTCTTTAGTTGTAGTTTTGTCTGTCAAAAGTTATTCAACATTGGTAATACTTTTGGAACTTGATGTTATGTTGACCAGTTGGCGATGAAGAAGTTGTAGGTTGTGTAGAAATAAATATTTCATCATCGCAATATTTTGTTTTAGTGAACATCCTTGTATTAGTAGCACTAACATCAACAGTTAAGTGATAACCACCGGTAAGTAAAACTCGCATTTCGTTGGTTAAATCTTCGAGTTGTTCAAAAGTTGTAATGGTGTTGGTATCATAAGATGCACACTTGACTTTGAGAGACATCTTTTAGTTTTATATTAAGCGATAGAGTGAGCGAGATGTGTACGGTACGAAAGGTAGTCGTAGACTGATGAATTTTACAAGTAGATTTTCGCTTTTATAATCACACAAAAGTGGGTCAAGGTCATCCAGTGGAATTTTTAAAAAAAAAGCAACATATTGTAATGTACAAAGACATCACAATATGTTGCTTCTTTTATTTTTTTTTGTTTTTTCTTTATATCATATTTATTGAAAAACAATTACAAACAAATAGTTACAATGTTATGTACAAACTAATCAGTAGTAGGTGTTACATGAATAGTTAGTTCAGTTGAGTTGTTTCCACTTGGTCCGTGCGAAACCAAATAGAGTGCGCCGGGTTGAACTACACGAAGATCTTCATTTTGAAGAAGTTGTACAAAGCGTCTTGGTAGGAAGATCTGAAATTTTGGTTCATCACCAACTGTATATGGAGCCTCGCTCAATGTGCAATTAATAGCATCACCTACTGAAATTTCCATTTTCTTAATCGTATGAATGATGTAGTGTTTTTCTTCTTTTAGTTCAGAACATTTCTTTGTAGGTAGAATTGATGATTTAGAATGAGCGTTGAACTGATCAACTAAACTTTGAAGTAAGTTCTGTGATGCCATCTTGATGTTGTTGTTAATCTTCTTGTTAATAAGAATGTCCGTCGGAGATGTTGTCTCTTCGGAGGTTAGAGTAATACTCATGCTGCGTCATGGTAGCGCTCTCGCTTTTATAATCGACACTACCTCCACTACTGACACTACACCCACCACTTTGTTGAAGGAAATTGTTCAAGCGGTAGGCATTCTTTAAAGCGCACTGCGACCTTCGATGTTTAAAACTTTTTGATGAAATACAAAGTTCGTTGAAGTAGCATTGGAAATCTTTATCAATTATTGCATTAATCACTTCGTTGCTTGTAAATGATTGTATCCAATTTGCTTTTTCCAATCCCCTTGTGTAGATAATTTTAAACTCTTTGCAATAATGATTCATAATGTGCGGCATCATGTTATAATTAATGAAACCTTCATCCCATCTTAAGTTGTGAAAATGTTTGTTCAACCATTTGTTTGTAACTTTCGCTTTAGTTGTTAGTCTATTAAATGGTACTGGAGGTTTGAACAAATAATGATAAACTACTGATGTGTTCATGTCCAAGATTACTAATTCTTTAATAATAAAATTACCATCATTTCCTCGGAAAGCTTGAAATTCAATTATACCTCTTTTAACTTCCATTATATGTGGCGCATTAGAAAACGAAACCCGTTTATTCATGATGAAGTCTTACTAACAACTGACTTAAAAATTGAATGAGCCGATGTTTATAACAGACAGGATTGTTCTTCTTCTTTCACTTCTTGTGCCACTTCATCAATATTAAAATTGGTGTGATAGTTGTTTAATTGTCTCCACATTTCAACTTCTTGAGGTATTCTATTAAAGATTGAAGTATCCACGGGACCGTATAAAATTGGAACAAAAGGTTTTTTGTCCAATGTATCAATTAGATAGTCTTTAATTATTGCACTTGAAAATATTAGTTGTTTCAAATATCTGGTGACGGGACCGGTAGTACAACTTAAAGTGTAAAATTCTTCTTTAGTGAAATATAATTTAACATTATGTGTAGTTAAATCTCTGAAGCGAACAATTTGTCCTCCACGATTTTTTACTATATCAACTTCAATATTTGATTCCAATAAACTTAATCTTGTTCTTCTTCCAAATGTGTTGTTACTTAAATAGCACTCCAAAAGATGTAAATGTTTCATGAGAGATTCCCAAGTAGTTTCACTGAAAGTAACCATTTTGTTTCCATGATTTAAAATAACAATTGGTGAATAATCCATTGATTTTAAAATTCCAACTGATATACTTTTTGTCATGCATGAAGAAATTGGGTAGATAATCCGAAGAAATACTTCTGTTAAAATATTGGTTGTAATGTTAACTTCAACCTTCTTCCTTTTTACTTCTTTTTCAGCTTTTTCTTCTTCTCTCTTCTTATGTTTGTTGAATTTTAGGAACTCGTCCATTTCTCGTTCAACTTGTTTTTCTATATCTGAACTATTATCATCCATTAGAGGTGTATTTTCTTCTCCGTTAGTAGAATTCATCTTGCGAATGATGTTTCCCATACGACGGTTGAAGATAGAATGAAGTTTCTACTAATTATTTTCTCGCTTTTATATTTTTCGTAAATCCTTGAAATTTATACAATTACATAATTGTTTGTTTTCAACTTGTCTTTCACAAATGAAATTCTAACCTCAAAAATTAAAGCAGATAATTCTAACCTCAAAAATTTGCAGTTGTTGTACAATTCTTCTTAAAGTACATTCTTCACAATTCCGGTCAGCGGTGTGTAAGTAACTATTTTATCATGTAGAATTAGACAGTATGCCGAAGTTCCATCCGCTACTGGTTCTTCAAATTCCATTTCAATTTTTATATCCACACTTGATGATTTTACCGATTCATTTTGTTTTGAACAATCGATTACAATTATTGGAGCCTTGGAATAATACTGGTCAGGTGATAATAGTGGTGTATTAGTCTTTCCATAATATGATGATTGAAATCTTGCATACATATCATATAAAATGGAAAAACGTTTTTTGCTGAACATGACATTCAAATTGTCATAGGGAAAGAATTGAGAGTTTAGAAAAACTTTACAATTCTTTATTTTACAGTGATCAAATTGACCAGCATTTGCAGTGATAACATCTTTTCGCTTAGTTTGAAAACCGAGTATTATGTACCTTGCTCGTTCCAAGTAAGTTGATGTCTTGACGGTCCATGTTTGTCGTTCTGTCTGAGGTAGTGTAGGGTATTCATGAAATTCCCAACTTCGGAATGGCATCACAATATCACGGTCAGATTTCAACTTTCTCAATAATAGGATTCTATGTTCATCAGCCAATCTTACATGAGGTACTCTCCAAACAACTTTATCCAACTGTAGTTGCCATTCCAGTTTATCTTCCGTAGTTGCAGGGTCTGCAAGTATTAAGTCCTTATTAGTTGAAGATCTGAGTAATACTAATTCTTGTTTGACATTTATTATTACCCGTTTGTAATCTTCAGCGAATCCCAAAAGCAATCGTAAAGGTACATGAAAATCAAAGTGACCGTTGGAAGCTGGTGTTATAGTGTCTTTATCGGGGGCAACCCATCCGGCAGTGACTATTGAATTCTTTTCATGCGGTGTTAATGATGTTAATCCTTTCAATGTCGTTGTTAAACCAACCTTTTTTGTTGAATCAACCGTCACCCCTGATATTTCATATCTTATTTCATCAAAAAGATATGCCATCGGGTTATTTATAAAAGGAACTGTTGAAGCAGTTTTTCCATCCAATTTTAATACCCGTCCTTCGATGTACAAGTAACTTTCACACGGTAAAGTATAAATATCTTGTTGTTGAATGGGGATCCTTATTTCATCGTTATTGTTTAATTTTGATGAAGTGTAAGGGTTGTGCGTGTGATATTCCTTCTCCCATAGTGTTTCGTCGAACGTTGGTCCTTGAGATATATCCAGGATATCCATCGCTGTTAAGTTTCAATCCAATCTTCTGTAGAAAACGAATGTTTTCCGATGTTAACTCTTCCAATGTCGAGGAGCTACTGAGCTCCCGACTCTTCCGTTGCGGTTTAAATGATAATCCCATGTTGACTTTTATGTTGCTGCTCTGATGTGTATCCGTATAGTAATTGTTTCTCCTCTAAAGTCAACACTATGACCGTCTTGATCCAATATGTTCAGTACGATGTCTGAAATGAAACTGGTGTTTAACGGTAGGTATATCAAGTTTTGTGGCTTCTCAACAATTTTAAAACCGGGAGCCACTGTTGGATAAAATGTATGTAAAATATGTTGATTAACTCCATCTCTATACGATCCGTGTATAATGTTGCACGTGACATCAATACTATTTACTTTCAATATTGTTACAGTTGAATCACCTGAATAAGTAGTTCCAGGAGTTAAGATTTTCTTTTTTGTATCTGTAAATCCAAGTAAACTGCCAATCGACTGTTCCAAGCTGACATCAATATAATATTTCGAAGTTATTTCTGCTTTTAAAGTATTATTGTTTCCTTTAACGGTGATATTGTCTTCTCCGAGTTGTTTCTGTAATAATTGGTTTATGTCATCAATTTCATATGCTCCAGTAGGAAATGTAATTATTTTCAATTCTGAGTATTTTCCTGCAGCATCCTTAGTTTCATAATAATGTAGTAAATTGTTTTTTCCTTCTGTAACATTAGGAATTGAATTGTAGGTAGTCAAATCAAGTAATGCCGCTTCCCATAATCTTTCCTTGGATAGACGCAATGCTGGGAACAGCGTACTTTTCAATGTGGATGAATTTCCACTCAGTGACACTGTATACGATGACATCTTAAAGCTGACTGACACTCTTCGCTAGAAACTCCAAACATAAATGCCCACATATTTCAGTATTGTTAGGTTGTTCTCTTTTGTAATTGTAAAAAATGTTTTTGGAGTTTCGAAAATAATGTTGCAGTTCTTTTGGCGGTGGTAGATTGCCAAAACTGTCAAAGTAGTAAATGGTTTGTCCGAGTTTTTTATAGCATACCCAATGAGTGCCTGGACCATAGGTGGAATCCAAATTTACTATTCCAGTTTCATTTTTCCATATTTTAGTTGGTAATGCATCTTTCATAAAAACTCCTCGAAAGAATGGTATTTTCAAACATTTTACATAATCATTTAACTGATGATTTGTTAAGGCTTTATTTGGAATTATCAATTGATTCTTCTTATTTAGTACACATGGTATGGTCTTAGGTATAAACCTGCTCCGTTTTTTACCATTTGCCAAACAGAAGTCTTCTTTACACTTGCCTTATGAGTTCTACGACGTCCTTTTTTAATGTTTCCACCTCTTTTGGGAGCGCCTCTCTTTGCAGGTCTTCCTCTGCGACGTCTTCCACCACCTAACTTTGCTTTTGTCTTCATGGCTGTAGTTACTGCCCAAGCTGCTGCTTTTTCTGCAATATTTGCGTCACTTGATTTTACTCTTTGCCAAGCTTTTTCCGCTAGAATTTTATCTGCTATTGATCTATTTGTTGAATCTTTATACTTTGAATATGCTATATCGTGTTCTTTGCAAGCTTGATCTAATTTATTAATTCCAGGATCTCCTCTTGCTAAACGTTTTGCCAACTTAGTTCCAGGTCCACAATATTGATAACCTCCGGGCAGATGTAATTCGTATGGTAAAGCGTCTATCGTTCGATTTACAACAGCACCAACTGGAATCCGTCTGAGCAGGGATAATGCAGCTGATGTTATACCACGTCCTCTCTTGCCGCTGTCTTCACGATGACTGAGCGATACGGTCTTCATTATGTTGTCTTATATAACTGGTGTGTTTACTCCACGAGATACTTTACATAAATGAATAACTTGTGCAAAATCTTTTATATTTAAAGACTTAGTTATTCAAATTAATTATATACTGATTTATGATTCTATTTTTAATCCAAGCTTCTCGTTCATCGGGTTGAATCACCACATGATTCGTTGTACTAGCTATATGATTATGGGTATCAATAAGTAAATTGCCCACTATTCTTATTAAACAGTCTAAAGTTACAGCATCTTTTGGATGTTGGGGATCGTGTAACTGCATAATACGTTTATCATTACACGTGTAAGCAGTCGAATCACTTTTCGATGTTGTTATGACTTGTCCAATAGTAGCAGCATCATTTGAATCTTCTCCTGGTAAAATATTAATTATTTTCTTCATCTTTGCATCATATTTGGTCCCAAAGTGTTTATCCCAAGTTATTGTTTGTCTCAATGTAACACAATCATCATCTTCATAACCAGGATAAATATCTTTTATTCTTCTATTACGACCATTGTATGTACCTAATGTACCACCACTCGCAATTAATGTTTGCACCATTAGAGGTACATCTGTATCTTTTATACCAAATCTTCCATTTGTTATTGTTTTATGTCCTGCATCCCATTCATCATTTTTTCCTTGCATTAAATCAAACTTTTTATTTCCATGTATAAATTTATCTCCCCGCTTTAACACGGCATCTTCATGTTTTACAAAATTTGATGTTTCCTTTTTTAACTCTTTAGATAATTGTTCCATAGTAACAGCATCTTTTGGTTGAGAACCAAACTTTACATTTGTCAATATTTTACCATGACAATCGATTCCATTAACATCTTGTAAAATACAGTTGTCCTTGATGTATTTTAGGTTTACAGCATCACCGTCTTCCTTTGGGTATCCAATGTCATTTATAATAAATTTATAAAAAGAAAATCCATGTTCAGTTTTTTCCGGTATTATAGAATGTAAATATTCTTTATTAACTGAATCTTTATCATTTTTGGGATTTCCCACGTTGGTTATTCTATAATTTCCTGCATTATACGTTTGTCCATCTTTTAAGTTATTACCCCATTGCAATTTTAAAGTATTTAAAAGTTCAGATGATAAGTACTCTTTAGTAATTGCATCAGAACCTTCAGTTGGTTTACCAACATTAATTAATCTATGTGATTTAACATCGTAAGTATTCTTATGTAATTTTAATGATGTTGAAGTAGCTTCTTTTACTGTCTTCAAATTTGCTCCATCAGTATCTTCTTCTGGATCTTTAACTAGTTTTAAACGTTTATTACTTATGCTATAGTCACCTTCAGGTGTTTGCGGTAATCCACTTCTTTTTCTGTCTTCTCCAACTTGCACTCCTAAAGCGGAGTACCGTCCGAACTTGTCGACGCTCATGTTAGAACTGATACGTCTTATGCTTGCACCTCTTTTATATCCACGGACAATTATACGACTATACCGCGATTCCTAAGTTCATCAACTAGAGCCACCCATTCATTATTCAAACCTGTATGACCGGCTTCCATGGCTTCATGCAATAGTCTCATTCTATCAACCAATTTATTGATATCGTTGTAGTAAATCACATTCGTATTGTATAGATTTTTCATCAATCCTTTACCAGATGTTGAAGTATCTCCTTTACTCTTTTTACCATGTTGTTCAAGAAGTGATAAATCCATAAGTGATAAAGATTTTCTTTTCAGTGGTTGTCTCACCGCTGGTGCAGTACGTAATGTTGGCAATTTTCGTGGAGGAAACAACTTTTTTATAACGATGTTATATTTTGTTGCACGTGAACGATTAATCATTGCATCCTTTACATAGTTTCTTTTATGAGCGTTAGTATTTTGGAGAATCTCCTTAAAAACACTTAAATCTTTGGATGAATATCTTAGTGGTATGTTTTTAAAAATTAATTCATATAATCCTTTTGTTCCTTTATATCTATGCTCACCAATAATGATGTAATCGTCTTGTGTTATTTCAAGCTTTGAATCGCCAATCTTCAATTCATTCCCATCAATTCTTGCTCCGTATACGTGTGATCTACTCAAATTCGGGTTTGATTTCATATCATGTAGCATTTTCATTATATATTTTCTTCCAAGAGGTCCATGTTGTAATATATCGCTACTCAATTGAGTTAAATTTGGAATAGATTGTTCAGCTTCAGGTATTGGCTGTTCTTCTTCCTTTTCAACAATTGGTTCTTCTTCTTCTTTTGTTTCTTCTTGCTCACTAGCACTTGTATATGAATCATCATCTTCTTTTTTTAATGCTTGTACTTCTTGTTTAGAAACTGGTAGTAAAACATCTCCTTCATAACGAGGTTTACCAATAGTTTCTGATATCTGTTTTAAAGGTTCCGTAATAGGTTTAAATGTAGTCTCTAAAAATTCTTCTCTTTCACTTAAACCCATCCTCAATGCACGATTCTTCATCCTAATAGAATCACTCAGTGATTTTATTTCTTTCAATAGTTTTTCTTGATTCACCATGTTTACACTGTGAAGTTCAACATGTAACTAGATGTAGCATCGGTAGTTCAACGCATAAATACAAATTTATCCAACCCTATACGATATCTACCATTTTTAATATCTTCTTCCTTCATAATAACGAGAAAGCTATATTTCTCATTCCATGCTTTGCCACACATCTCTTTAAATTTTTCAAATGGCATATCTGCATTTACATGATCATTATATATATGCTTTAAATTTGTTTCATCTTGCTTGAAGATGATCAACATATTCGCATTGTCTCTTATAAGTTGTTTTGGAATTTTACTGTATGTTTGACCAATGTAAATGCTATCAATATTATGATGTCTTCCCATAGCAAAATAATTCCTTATTGTGTCATGATTTTCACAAGAAACATCGTCAAATATAAAAATAGAAAATGGTTTTGCTTCATTTGGTTGCATAATTGTTTCACTGGCATTAAACTTGTAAAAATTTACTTCAGGTACACTTGCAAGTACTTTATCCAATAATTGATATTTTGGTTGTTGCAATGATTTTGAAAAAATATATATATTGTTAAAACGCAATCCTTTAGGATTAGTTATAAGGTTAAAAACAACATTAGTTTTTCCACAATATGAAGGACCAGTTATTAGACATCTTATCGTATTTGGTAGTAATTCACCATGTTTTTCATGATTTAACTTATCATTGTCAACTGTCAATTCATCAATGTTATTGATATTAAATCGATCTTTTTGTTGTACAATCTCCATCTTGTATAAAGGTTAAACACACAATGAGCTATTAAACAACTATACTAAGTCTTTTGAAGGAATCCAAGAGTCTTCACTTTTATCAAACCCTAACCACCGGACTTTAACCATATCCTTTTTCCTTTGTAAAATCTTCTCGACAAGATATACATCACCAACTGTTGATTTCAACAATTCGTGTCCGTAGAATCCACCTTGAAGTAATTCACCCTTGTTATCCTTTAATAAATAGGTTTCAGGTATAGTTGGTTGCACTTTATAAATTGTAAATACTTCATTAGTCCAATTTGGTAGATATCTTTTACTAAATACACCTTTGTATTTGCTTATACGAACTTTATCGTTGACCTTGAACTTCTTTGGTTGCAATTTTTCCAATTTCGGTGTTGTATTATTTTTAATGCGTTGTAATACAATTTTGGCATTAGCACTATTTACCTGGATAGGTTTCATTCCAATGGTAGGATGATATTTGTTGTTATACTCTTTTATAAGTTGTGGTATATGTCATACCAAACGTATGATCCTCTTTTTGAAAATTGTTTATACATCGCACCTTTTAATGTTCTATTGAATCTTTCAATTATTGAAGCTTTAACTTCAGAATTTGTAGAATAATTATTTATTTGATATTTCTTCATCAAAGCTCCAAAGTCTTTATTAAAATATTCTTTTCCATCATCGGTCTGTAGATGTTTAATTTTAAATTTATTTCTTTGTATTGTGGTTTCCATAGCTTTTGTAACACTTTCACCAGTCTTATCCTTCATTGGTAAAGCGTCAGCTATTTTAGTAAAACAGTCTATAATTGTTAAAATATATTTAAATCCTTTATTTAATTTACTGTGCGGTATCATTTCAATGAGATCAGCTTGATAAAGATCATTCATTCCTTTAATGATTGTACTTCTTCTTGGAAATCTTCTTCTTGCTGGTTTATGTAGTTCATTTACAATCTTGTCCTTCACACTTTCCATCTTCAGATGTTGCTTGTACACTGCATGTAAAAATACTGATCCATAGAATAGTTTATTCTCATTTATATAGTTTGAATATAGGTCAAGGCCATTTCATATTAGTGTAAAAAAGAGGGAACATGGCATTGGGCTTGCCATGTCCCCTCTTCTTTACGGAAAGGAAAAAGGAAGAAGGTAGAGGACGAAGAATAGGTTTACTGGTCGATAGGGTTTAGAGAGTAGTGGCCGAATGGTAAAGTATTAATTTTATCTTCTAAAATATGACGCTTGTCATCTTTGTAGCTTAATGCCCACTTTGTTTGTTTGACACTAAAAAGTTGATGATTATAACTTCTAATAGTGTTGAACGTTGCAGTTGTTTCAACATTTTCAAACAAACATCTTTTATAATGTTCAAACTGTACGTTCTTCTTCAGGAAAGAAGTTTTTATTCCTTTGGCCTTCTTCGTGACTTGATGTTCGTTCCTCTCGTTTATGTACAGTTGAAATGAATACAGTTTGGACATTAATGCTACAATTTCCATCATCGGCACACCATTTGTTTCATCTTTAAATTTTCCCAATACTTTCTTATTTCTGTCATAGTCGTAATTTGGATGATCCTTAGGATAATCGGAAAAGTCGAAATCATCTTTATATATAAAGGTGCGTAGATCTTCATACATATCATTTGTTTTAATCCAGTAAATTAGTGCATCCGTGTCCATATATGCAATACCAATGTTCTCTCTTCCATAATAGTTAACCATCTTCTTATAATGAAACTCGTACATATGTGTTTTTGAAATATCCAAGATTGACATTCCAAGATACAAAGGACGATCCATTGTAACTGACTTCTTGTTCATGGAAATAACAACTAGATTTTCATTAATAATTATAGATGAACCAAAGTTTGCTTGTTGCACCAATTTCTGTAATTTTACTGGATCAGTTACCAATTTGATATCCTTATGTTTCCTTTTGTTTTCCAAAGTCTTGCCAAATATTGCGTTATTCATTAATTTGAAAAAATCTTTTTGAAAACTTGATGTAGCGGTGGCTCTTCTTCTTGTGTTGTTGTCGATGTAAGGTTTTAACCAACAAGATTGAGAAAATTGTAGTACTCGATTAATTTTTGTAATTCTCAATCCTAAGTCTAAAGCTTGTTGTATCATCCAGTAGTGTCCAACATATCGAGACTTGTCGGTTAAAGTCATCATTAATTTTGGCCATCTTCCAGTAGGGGAAATTTCAGTCTTCGGAAGAAGTGGTAAATCATAATGTTGATCATGAAGATGTTCAGGATATTCAAAATTAACATCAAAAATGTAACCAGTTTCACCATGCTTCGGTATATCCATTATGTTTCCAATCGATTCTGGATCTATCCATTTAAAATTATCATATGGAAGGGGATTCGACATTGCCCATCCGTATAAGTTATTTGCATCAAAATAACCCAGGAATGTTGTTGGTTTTGATACATCATAATCGGGCAGATACTTGTTGTTCGCCTTGAAATGTCGTGTAACGCTTTGCGTCAATCCCCCTCGAACTCCTGACTCTAACATCATAACCATATCTATATCAGTAAGAAGTTGTATTTTACAATTTGTTTCTTTCAACATAGCTTGCCATGCTAATCCAGGTGAAGTGTACGAATGAAGAGGGTCCAATCCATATGCCGCAAAACATGTATTTCTAAATTCTTCCATTATATCACATAGTAAAGTTACATCCAATTTAACATAAAAATCTGAATATTCTCCCAATGTTCTAAATCCTAAATCGTTCCATACTTTACATGCATGATCATAGTCCTCTTGAGATATGTCCATGTCATAAAGTTTACTTTTGAATTCTTCTTTAGCCGGAAGTGATGTTTCATTAAATCTTTCTAAACTGTCTATGTAATCATATGGAAACACACCTTTCCGAAGTACCAAATCCAGTTTGTCGTTATTTACAATCTTCTTTGTTTCGATGAAATCTTGTTTCCTTAAATTTTCTGAAAGTTTGGACAAACTCGACGGCATAAATCTGTAGGAGTCCAAGAATCTTAGTTTTATGTTTCCAACTTCTTTGGAAAAACTTATAAACTTCTCTGAAGTTTCAGCTAACACATCGATTTTACCATCGTCTCTTCCTAGTTCAGGTATTATAAAATGAGCATCGTACCCACTGAGGTTATGCAGAACCACAGGAATATATAGTGGTAAACGATAGCTCAAGTTGCATTTATTACAAGCAGCACCCCTGTAATAACCTGTGAGGTGATCGTGATCTTTAACTTTATAATTCTCAATAGTAAAATCATTTTTGCATAAGAAACATAGAGTTGCATTTTCATGTTGAATTTCTTCTTCTTCCTCCATCGGTTTCATTGGTACAATATTTGTATATAATCTTTGTGCATTTCCAGCTATTGAATATAAGTGATCAAGAAATATTTTTTCTACATTTTTACCACGATATACTAGAGGTTCTGAAGTTAATCCATATCTGTTTAAATGTTCTTCTGATAATGTTGATTTAACCATTAAACAAAAACTATTTGGTTTGTGCATTTGATATTTGACACTTTTTCTAGCTTCACAATTTTCATCTTCTATAGGAATTAGTGTTGATTCAAAGTCCGCATATACAACTATAGGGATACGGTATTGATGATGAACCTTTTCAAATTTAACGAATGCTCTGTTTTCCGCAGGTAAATTAATCTTTGCTTCATAATTATTGTTACATAGTCTTTTGTGCTCTTGTAACCATTCTCTTCCTTCTCTTCCTTGTCGTTGAAAATTAATTCATCTCTTGCAAATTATCTTTTTGTTTCTATTTTTTGAAAGTTGCTTGTTAACAAGACGATCAAATTGCTTTATGTACACATAGTGAGACACATCTCCTCGCGTTAGTAGTAGTAAATCCGTATGATCTGGTAGCTCTTCTTTTGCAATACGTAAAGGATACACTTTGTTTGAACTATCTAATGCAAAAACATTGATAGACGTACCGGGATTTTTCTTCTCAAATTTTGATATATCTTTCAGTGATACAGGATAAGTGATTCCTTGAAAATTGTATCTAAATCTTTGATTTTCATATTCTTGGTCAGGTCTATTCACATGATGTGGTACAAATTTAGTTGTCATTGCATAACGAAAACATTCATTGTCTTCATTTTTAACATTAATACAAGATTTTGTATCTTCAATTCTTTTTGGCAGAGGAATATAACTTGATCCCATTAGTCCATATCCATGTTTGTGAACTCTTATATCTAATACTTCAATACTTGTAAGACTCCATCCGGATCCTCTTCCTTCGTGTTCCTGAATTTTTGTTAATATTTCTTCTATACAGTTCTCTACTATTGAATCAATGTTTGAACTTTCCATAATGGTTCGGTTTTTTGTTATGAATCCTCTTGGTGATAATTCTTCTTGTACATTTATAAACATAGCTTCTAGTAGTAAACCAAATTTAAGAAAGTTCAATCTTTTTAATTTTTCTTTTAAAGTTTTACTTACAATTGGTTTTGCTTCTCTAATAAATTCTTCTAGCTTCAAGTTTTCATTTTGAATCTTATGATGCATTACTACTTTACCAGGTAATGCAAATACTTGTAGATTTGGTAAAGTAGTTGAAGATGTTGCTGTTATTTCATATTGTTCTTCTTGTTCTTCTTGTTCTTCTTGTTGTTCTTGTTCTTCTTGTTGTTCTTGTTGTTCTTGTTTTTCTTCTGGGTTGTTGTGAATTAGTTCTTTATGACAGTCTAATAGAATTTCATCGTGAAACGATTCCGAACATTTATCGCAACGATACATGTTGAGATGTTTACTCTTCGAAATTTCACCAAGAAATGAAGTGGGCTCTCACGTTCCTCCTATTATAATGGTTCCCCCACCACTATTTCATCCTCTTCACTATCCTAGGAAATCAAACATTTTCAACAAAATATTAACCTTCTACAAACTAATTGTTCATTCATGTTCTTTATTCCCATTGGAGTTTTAGTATATACTTCTTTATATTTAAACTTTAACAAACTTTCTTTTAACATCTGTTAGGACAGATGTTATGGGACAGATGTTAAAAGAACAAATGTTGGAGTGGAAATGGCTAGAGCACAGGCACTTGGTTGAACTAAATTTGCGCATAAATTAACTAGAGTTGAACTGACAATTCGCATAAATTAAAAGTTAGTTCAAAACTAAAATTCGACAGTGTTAAAAAACTCTAACAGTTGAATAAAAATAAACATTAGTTCAAAACTGAAATTCAACAGTGTTAACCAAATTCTAACAGTCAAACAAATAGGTCAAGGTAATCCAATTTAACGCGAGAACGAGGAATAGAGCACTAAGTGGCATGTTAGTCCATTACCACAAAGTGATCTATTCCTCGCTCTCTATTCTACATCTACTTTTTTCAGTTTACTTATTTATATTAAAATGTTCAAATTTTACTATGTAGAATGTCCATTCTTTCTCTTCAACTCTTCGATTGTTTTTAGCAATTGTAACAAATATTCGTTAGTTTTCACCAAAGTCTTTAGTTTGCTACATCCAATTTCAATGGAAGGTATTATAAGTTGTAATTTTATAAGTTCAATCTTTTCTTTCTTGCGAATTTCTTTCTTTATTATATTATTCCTTATTTTTGCTGAAGATTTAAACTCCATGTTGTTTCTGCTAAAGCCACAATAATAATAAAAGTCTCTTGAAACAACCTGCATTTATACACATTCCCCCACCACTTTATAATCCCCACTCCTTTCCCCCTCTTCTTTATATGTGGAAGGAAGTATTATAATTAGATTCCTAATATTTCTTTTCCTTCTTCACTACGTGGGGGAAGGGTAATTTGTTATTACACTAGTTGTGCAAGAAAATAGCCGCCAGTGTCCACACCTTGTTCGTAGCACTCCATCATAGATTGTGCCCACTGCAACATGCGGTCTCTGACATTTGGTGTGACAAGTAAAGAATGACTATCACCATACAATATAAAAGAGTCAATTCGTACATAACATCCTGAGTCCAACCATTTATTAGCTTCAGCCATAAACTTTTCTATTGTATCAAATGGAAATTGTGGATCAATTGCTATAACTTTACGTTCTTCACTAAGTTCAACAGTATAATCATCATCGTCCTCATCATCTTCACTTTCACTGTCGTTACTTAAAGTGTCTTCAGATTGTTCAAAAACATCAGAAATTTCAGAAAAATTAAAATTTTCATTCAGATGAGGAGGCATTTTGAAGCAAGAAATATTATAAACAGCAGAGACGAAACGACAAGAGCGGCGTGTAGAAGAAAAATGAAGGGGTGACCAACGCTCGCTCCGCTTTTATAATAGTATGCAAATGAGGGGTAGGTGCTGAACATGACCAGTCATCGACCCAAAGGAGTGGGGGAAGTACTTTTCTTACTACTTGGATGGAAGTAGGTTAGTAGGTCACGAGACTTAGAGTGTTAAAAAATAATGGGGGAGAAACACAACGCTATAACGCGTTGTGTTTCTCCCCCAGTATTTTTTTAAGCAATAATTTGGAAAAAGCTATGTGAATTTACTTGCTACGCCCCCACCTTGTAATACCATCCAGTTTGTGTCTGAGGAGATAGTCTTTAGAGTCTAACTCATAAACGGATTTCTCTTTGCGCAAGGATTCAATCACTTTAATATTATATCTTACGCCGTTACAAGTTGCCAAAATGTGTTCGTTGTCAATAACACTTTCAAAAAAATAGACACAACCTCTCTTAAGCCTATTTCCTTTCACACCAATAATTTTGGATTGGTATTCAACAGTGGGGGTTTCTGTCACTTGTAGTTCAGAAATGTGTTTTACGACATGTACACGGCAAAAACTTTCGTTTTTTACACATTTCCTCCCACAAGGTGATCCTTTCTTAATTCCCCTAGTAAGCATTTCAGGGCAAGTAGTGGGACGGCTAAATGCCCTACGACGCTGTTCTTGTAATAATTGAAATTGCTCTGAAGGAGCGGGTTTAGGAGTAGGTTTAGGAGTAAGTTTAGGAGCTGGTTTAGAAGCTGGTTTAGAAGCTGGTTTAGGAGCTGATTTAGGAGATGATTTAGTAGCAGGTTGAGAGGATTCAGTTTTGTGATAGGTATGATCTTCAGGTGTACCAAGTGGTGGGGTAGGAGGCAATGGTGATAGTGGGATAATGGGTGTGCTTAGACGATGAACAATGGTTTCAACGGAAGGGGTATTAGGATGGTGGTGAACTGGCTTCTGCGGTGGCGGCATAGTAGTTGATGGTGGTGCGGAGTCCTTTGAAGGCGAAGGCGGTGAAAAAATACTACGAAGTCTAGAAGTGTTAGTTGGCGGAAGAATAGCTCCAGAAGTTGAAGGTTGAGATGCAAGTCGATTCTTGTAGCAATCAGGAAGGTTTTTGAGGCGAAGAGTTTTCTTAGGTGCAGGAACAGCCGTAGTAGAAATAGAAGTCGAAGTAGAAGTTAAAGTAGAAGTTGTAGTTGGCAGAGATAACATGGTTGTGGCTCCAAGTTCGCAGCGTAACGTCTGGAATCAGAATGAAATGTTAGCCGCAGTCGGTGCGTCTTTTATAACAATATGCAAATGAGAGGGGTAGCAGCTGGCCGAGACTGATTATTGACCTGGGAGGTGGGGGAAAAGGGGAAAGAGAAGGTATTTATTTAAAATAATTCGCATAACTTTTGACTAAAATAAGATAACCAAATTCTTCTTTTACCAAAATGTTTGTCTTACATAGACCTTTTCAATGATGTATCGCTTGTCCAAATCCGTCAATCCGTTATCAAGTTATAGCCATTTTAATTTTTCAGGTCATGACCGGTCGTTCACCCGTAGTGGGGGAAGGAGTGGGGGTAGGAGTAGGGGAGGGGGGGGGTCGACTCCATTTTTTCGGGGGGGGAGGGGAGGGGGGGAGGGGGGGAGGGGGGGGGGAATCGACTCCATTTTTTCGGGGGGGGAGGGGGGGGTCATTGACCCTTCCGAAAGTGGGTCAAGGTCATTCAAGATTTATAATGATCCAAGGTGATGGGAACAGTAATACTGTTCCCACCACCCTGTTTGCCTAGCGGTTCCCACTCCCAACCCACTAGTTACGTTCTGCAAGGGAGGTCCCTGGGCCGTCCGCATCAAAGCGTAACGTCCCGTCCGCATCAAAGCGTAACCATTAATTTCAGGGAAACTGGAACAGCAGGGAGGCCCTGGTCCGTCCGCATCAAAGCGTAACGTCCCGTCCGCATCAAAGCGTAACCATTAATTTCAGGGAAACTGGAACAGCTAATGCAGAAACGCAACTCTAACACCCACCCAAACTAATCCCACCCATCATATTCCTAAACAAAATGCAAAAAACCTAGTCCGCAATTTGCGGATGTCCCACCCCTTCTAAGTGAAGTTCAACTGAACTTCTGAATTTACAGTTAATCTACCCCCTAACATCTAGCTGAAAGGCAAAACAACAACATAAATTATTAATATCAACACTTAAAACTAACAACACATCATTATTAAAAACCAAATAATTCAACACAACCAAATACCATCATTATTCTTAAAATTAATACACCTTAATGCTAAACACCTCTTAAAATTAATACACCTTAATGCTAAACCCAACTTATAACTAACATCGCAATGCGCAAATTATTTCTTAAATTAAATACAACTTAAAACTAAACACACACACACACACACACACACATACCACATTGCATTAAAAAACGCAACGTAGTAGAAGAAGTTCAAATATATATAGGCCTACTATATATTTGAAACCTCTTGCTGAGTCGCCAACAACCTTTCGCTATGAAAGTTAGTTGACGACTGACGCTAAGATCAGGCTCGTATTGCTCTCGGATTCTCGAGTAGTGGGGGAAGTTGTTTCATTCCAGTACAGTGTTCAATCCAGTCCAGTTCGCAGCATGTGTAAAAGGAAGGCAAAGGAGTGGGGAGCGGCGCATGCGCAACAACACAAATCCAAGGTTTGAGGTTAGAATTATCCATGTGCAGTAGCGCTAAAGTGAGTAATACAGGACTAGGCGCATGCGCATAGCATAGACTCATTCCGATCCGGAGAACTTGTTGCATGCGCAGCAGGTTTGAGGTTAGAATTATCATGGCAGAATTATTCATAGAATAATTATTATAGAATTATTCATGCATATTTAGTCTGGTTTCACCACATAAAGTCAACAACCGGTGGTGACCGGCCATTGACTCGGAGGAGTGGGGAAGGAGTGGGGAAGGGGGGGGGGCTCCATTTTTTCGGGGGGGAGGGGGGGAGAGGGGGGAGGGGGGGAGGAAGGGAGGGGGGGGGAGGGGGGGGGAGGTCATTGACCTTTCCGGTCGGTCATTGACCCACAAGGAGTAGGGATAGACACAGAACCCTACTTCTCTTACTACTCAGGTGAAAGTCGGTCAACCAGTCATTTGCTTGCCATCTGCCGCCATCTGGCTGGAGTTATTGCCTCTATAAAGGTGGGTAGTTTATCGCGCTACAAACATTCATTGCCCTCGCATCCGCTCGGTCATCATCTCTCGTTAGTTTTATGTTATGACTACTTCACTTACTAGGTTTGAGGTTAGAATTATCCATGGAATAGCCTTCGTAAATTCTAACCTATAAATTACTACTCTGGCTTTGTGTTTCAATTTTTTTTACACTTCATTTTATATCTCAGTCTTCTTTTAACTCTGAACTTAACACATCGGTTATGATGACTGCACAATGTTTAAATTAAAGCTTTTGCGAACACAACACATATTACAAAGTACTTCTAAACCTTCAATTTCAAAGTGTAGAACTAATTTAATAGAGTTAGGAAGAAGTACAGTTTTAACCCATTATACTCTTCAAAGACTTCGCAGGTTAATGTTGATGATAGTGTTATTTACAACATTTTGCATTCTATGTTACAATTCAACAACTTTGAACTTGTTACACCTATCGACTGTGTTCAACAAGTTTTTTTATTTTACCCCTACTATTCCTCATACAAGCGCTGTCACCACAATTCCTACTTCATGCTCCTCTATTCTCTTCAGCTGAGCTAAGGTTTGAGGTTAGAATTATCCATGGCGGCCGCCATGTTTAATTCAGTTTCACCACATACAGTCGGCGACCGGTTATTGGTCTAAGGAGTGGGGAAGGGGTGGTGGGGGGAAGGTTGCCATTTTATAAGTCCTCTCCCTAGGCGGCGCTTCTCATTCGATCGCCAACTTTCAAACAATAAACACCTCTCCCATGGCACGAATGAATTATCCCACTATCACCAACTAGTCAACTTTAAACTATTTCTGGTGGTAGTTGGGTAGCTTTTTTAAAACTTACTCTGGATGACCTTGACATACTTTCCAGGCCCCCAGTTATAACTGTTGAATTTCAGTTTTGATCTTACTCTTAATTTTTGTTCAACTTTTAGAGTTTAGTTAACACAGTTGAATTTAGTTTTCAACTAACTCTTAATTCATGCCCAATTCTACTTCAAATTCAGGCATATGCTCTCGCCATCTGCACCCCAGCATCTGACGCCATCTGCTCGAGCAGCTGCTCGGGCAGATGGCACGACTTCCGGCGCAGAAGTAACCAAAACACACTACTGTCCTCAGTCCAGAAAATGAATTATTGATGTCCGCAGTCCAATCCGTGCACATTTACATTTACGTTGCAGAGGTTTGGGCAGACGGAAACCATTTCTGCAGGCAGACACCAAGGATTTCTACAGGTTGCGATTCGCCCGGTTCAGCATCAAGATGCTCCCCGGGTGTGTTCTGCCTATCATACAGCATCCGAACCTGTCATCATAGTGGTTGCCGGGACATCCCTATCAAGCTCTTAGCAGGGGAGAGGAAGGAGAGATTTATCGAGACGACCCGAAATCGGCAAGGATTCTGCAAGATCCGAAGATTGGGCCCGAACCTTACAGTGAGTGGCAACACAGCTGAGAGAACGACACTCGATGATGATGGACTGCTCGACTGTTCGAGCAGGTCCAACTATTTTTGGAAAGATGGCGTGACGAAGAATACGTCACGCAGTTACGGTTCTGACCAGGCGGGCAAGGACCGGTTCGCCGGATTGCATCTCTGTCCGGGCGTTCTCGACGACGGACAAGGAACATAACTTCTTCCACTGTCCGCGTTAGGAAAGGCCCCACCTGGAGGCCACAAGAAAACTCGGTGTTTTTTTTCGGTGGACACGGCCTGCGAAAAGATTATGGAGGATGAGGGCAGAAGGGATTGTTTGTCCCAGTTCGTCCGTTTTGTCCAGTTTGTCACATCCTCCTGGAAAAGAAAATAGACCTGGCCGTTTAGTTTCCCAGATCCCTTGACCGAGCGGCTGGATACGGAGCGAGTCCCACTGGCGTAAGCCAAGTTTAGGTCTAGCCTGACATAATGTAATTTAAAATTACAGGTTAGAATCCTAAAGAATATATTAGGTTTTTTTAGTGTGTAAACCCGTTTTTAGGGGAGTCCAACACCACCCAGGCTGGCCACCTACGTGCTTAAATGCATTTTCCTGCCTCTCTCACGAATATATTAAATAAAAATTAAAATATTAAAAAAAAGAAAGTTATATATACAAATAATAACAAAAACTGACAATTTCAGTTCAGAAAGTACGACAATTATACTTTATATAATTATAATTATATTATATAAAAACATGAAATTAAAAATCTGAACACTGTTTTGAAAAAAAAAAATAATCAAAATACAATTGTTTTAGGAGACTTTAACATTGATCTGTCTACAGATAAATCAACTACAATAGCTTATAAAAGTATAATGTCTTCTTTTGGTTTGAGGGGATACAATTTTTGAGTATACAAGAGAATTCAAAGGATCTAAATCTAGATAAGATAATATATTTACAGATATAGAAAAGGATAAATTAAGCAGTAAAGTTTTAGTTACTGCTGTATCGGATCATCATGCCCAAACTGCTCTAGTGAACTTTAAAATTGATAAAACATACTTAACATATACAGCCCGAATGGCAGATTATTCTTTGAAAAAAACATTAACCAATTTAAGAAATTACTTTCTAAAGAAAACTGGGAGTTTATAGAAGACGATTTACCATTTGAAGAAAAATTTTATACCTTCTATGAGAAGGTAAACATATACTTTGAACAGGCTTTCCCTGTTATAAAATTTAAAATATGTAAAAAAATAAATACAAGTTCAGTAAAGAAATAATGGAACTTAGAGAATTTGTAAAAATAATGTATGTAAGAACAAAAGACTTAAACTCCTCACATTATCTAAGACAATATTACATCCGACTTAAGAAAAGTTACAGGGCTGAAATATCAAAATTTAAATTAAACACTCTCAACAGTAAGTTAAAAAATCAGATAATATTTCTAGGACTTTATGGCATATTGTCAATGACAACAGAAACAAATCTGGAGTAATATATAATAAGTTTCTGATAAATTCAGAAAACAATAAAACTGTTGAAGATCCCCTTGAGGTATCGAATATATTTAACAAATTTTTTATAGATGTTGGGAAGAAGGCATGTTACTTGAATAATTCAAATAAATGTAATACATCACCATTCCTCAAATGTATACCAAATTCCTTATTTCTAAATCCTACAACAGAGAGTGAAATATCTAAAATAATACAATCGATGAAACCCAAGCATTCTGCAGGAATTGATCACATTTCACCTTTCATTATAAGAAAAATATGTGATCAGCTACTAAAACCATTATGTGAATTAATTAATATGTCTTTACAGACTGGATTATTTCCCAACATATTAAAATTGTCAATTGTAAAACCAGTTCATAAAAAAGGAAATCCACATGATTGTAACAACTTCCGACCTATTTCATTAACACCAACATTTTCAAAGATAATGGGAAAAGTTTTTTTTAATTCGATTAACGTCATATCTTAAAAAGAATAGTGTAATTATAAATAGCCAATATGGATTTGTTAAAGGGAAAACCACATTGAATGCAATGTACAATGAAATTAACAACATAGTAAATGAAATGGATAAAGGAAATTATGTCAATGGATTATTCTTTGATCTGAGCAAAGCCTTTGACATGGTTGATCATCAACTACTACTAACGAAAATGGAAAATTATGCAATAAGGGGCATCTCGAATTCATGGTTTAAAAACTATTTGATTAACAGGAAACAAGTTGTAGAAATAGCATATGTCGACCAAAAATGCCTTAAATCCTGCATTTCACATGAAAATTTTGTAAAGAGAGGTGTTCCACAAGGCTCAGTACTGGGACCACTATTATTTCTCTTATATATAAACGATCTTCATTGTTTCTCTAACGAAGGCCACTTAACATTATTTGCAGATGACATTTGCACTACTTTATCAAATAATTGTATAACTAAATTAGAAGTTGATACTTTTGTTCAATGCAACATTTTAGTAGCCTACAAACTATTCAAGAAAATAAATAAATTATGAATATTGAAAAAACAAAATTAATGTCATTTGGTATAAGTAACAAGAAACTTTTAAATCATTCCATGGATGTTCTAATGGATGAATCTATAATAACAGAATGTACAGAAGTAGAGTTTTTAGGCATAACCTTAGATCAAAATTTGAAATATAATATACACATAAAAAAAGTTGCTTCAAGAATATCATCTTCAATTTTTATGATTAGAAAGTTATCGTCATATTCAAATATAAAATTATCTCTTACAGCATATTGTGGGACTATATTTCCACATCTTTGTTATGTTGTACCAATTTGTGGGAATGAAAACCAGAGGACAAAAAAAAATTTTTAATTACAAAAAAGAGCATTGAGAATAATATTTAATTTAAAACCAAAAGAATCATGTAAACATTATTTTCATAAGTATAGAATTCTAACCTTTCCCTCCATTTATATACTCGAAACAATAGTTTTTTTGAAAAAAATTTAAATCTTTTTGAAAATCAAGATATAAACAAAAGATATGTATTAAGAAATTCAACTAACATTGGCACTCATCAACATTCAACGAAATTTTACAAAAGTCAAATATTTTACTCAACAATTAATATATACAATAAATTACCAAATATGTTCAAAACAATCATGGATGTGAACAAGTTCAAGAAAAAATTAAAAAGCTGGCTACTAGATATATGTTTTTATAGTGTGAAGGAATATATAAATGAGGAAAAATATGAAGATTAAGAAAATTTAAGAAATTTATGAAAACTTAAGATATAAGAAGAAAGGAAAAGAAGGTTCAAACCTATAAAGATGGTATTTTTTAGTAATTAGTTAAGATTTATAGAAATTGTAATAGTATAATGTAAATTAAGCTTATACAATTTTATTCTCACGTCTAAATAAATAATAATAAATAAAAACAACGAAGTCAATCAAATCCTTTAACCCTTAGCAGTAAATATAAAACCTGCTTACTTGCCATGAACACTTTTAATTTAGTTCCAAACAACCCCATTAACCCAATTACAGTGTCCATTAATAGTGATTAGACTGTTGTTTTTAATAACCTTAACAAATAGCCACTGTCATTAATGATTGCGTTTTACAAAACCATAATAGGGGAGTTTTTAATAACTAATAGTGTTTGCAAGATACTGTTTCCTTTATCATATTGATAAGCACATTACATTACATGAGATTACATTAAATTTCACAATTTCAGTATATTATCATTGTGTGTCTATACAAATAATTCTTTGAACAAATACTTGTTTGATGAAAGTATATTTCGTTTTTTTTTATTTCAAATTATAACATATTCATGTTTTATGTTTTAAATTTTTATAATTTAATTTGGCAACTTTTTTGTACGAAGTAAAATTTTTATGAAATTTACTGATTTTGAGATATTTGGGTTTCAAAATTTTAAATGGCCGCCATTTTGAAAATACACAGTGGAATAATTTAATTTTTTTCCTGAAAATGTAAGTAGTGTGTTTTTGCGGTTGCTGGCTCAGTTCAATGACCTCTGAGGAATGTGATGACGTCATCGCCAAGGTCAACGACCCCGATGACGTCATCGATGACGTAATCGATGACGTCATCGATGATGACGCAATCGATGACGTCATACCCATGACGTCATCAAAATGACGTCATCGATGACGTAATTGATGACGTAACCATCGATGACGTCATTTCCGTGACGTCACACCCATGACGTCACAGAAATGACATGCTGATGACGTCATCATCCATTACATCATCAAAATGACGTCACTGACACTGTTAAGGTCAAGGTCACGCCGAAACTCAAAATTTTTTGGCACTTTTGCCGTTTCTCGCACTACGCTCCGAGTTTCAGTCAGAGTCCACGTGACCTTGAAGACTTGGAGCGAATTTGCGATGAGAAACAGCAAAAGTGCCAAGTCAAACTCGAGTTTGCGACATGACCTTGCTTAAACCGTCATCCACTAGTCCTCAGAGGCCATTGAACAAGCACAACATCCGCAATTTCATATTACTGTGACCTTGAACACTTAACAACTACAGAGCGCCGACACCGATGCGCACCCCACGACAGCCACCGAGTGACTGACTGTCAGGCTCCGTGTACTCTAGGTATATGGGGAAGTGGAGGGGGAAATCTCAAGGTCACCCAAATGGAGTTTTAAAAAAGTAAAAGAGTAGAAAGACTACTCTTGTGCCTCCTGGGCGACCTCATCAATTTCTAACGGACTTGTAAACCAATCCGATCTGTAGCGGCAGGAGTCCAGAAAACAGGTGCACCACCCATCAGGTTGTCCGTAGCACTTCCGACAATTGGTAAGATTGGAGAAGTGAAACTTAATACACCGCTGCGGACAACAAGTATAAAAGTATTTGGATTTGTAGATTTTGAAAGTTTGTAGTACAGGTGGTGGCAGCTGTTGGTTCTTGCATCTACACCTGCAACATCCGAAGCATTCGCATTGCCGGCAGGCCAGCCCATCCACGTGCCACTTTGGTAAGAGGAAACACTTATCCTCACAGCAATAGGTTGTCCCCGTCTCTTCCTCCCAACGCTTCTTTGCACAATACGTGACGCCTTGTATCTCCAAACACCTATGCTCGCAACATGAGACACGCTTAGTTTCCATACTTGATGTTGCTTCGGCGAGGGAGCAAGATGAAGTGATGCCGTGGTCAGCGTGAATGGAGCTTATATAAACTAAGGTAAGTGGAGGGGGAAAGGTCAAGGCCATCCAAATGGAGTTTTAAAAAAAGTCAAAGAGTAGAAAGACTACTCTTGTGAGTCTATAGCGATTTCATTGATAGTGAGTGCTTCGGTATGCCAAGTTGATCTGTACTGGCATGCTCCTAAATAATGTTTGCAAAAACCTGCAAAATGATTGTTGCACATTTTGCAGCCAGTTAGCTGTCTTAGTGTGAATTCAATGCAACGTTCAGGGCAACAAGTGTACTTATGCCCTCTCATCTGGTACACATGGAATGTCTTCAACTCTGGTTTAGGCTTCTTCCAAGACTTGCACTTGCACATGCACTGACCAAAAGCTTCACATTTTCTACACGCCAGGCCATCCACCATATCAATGTCATTTGGCCATGAAAAACATTTCTGTTCGCAACAGTAGTTGAGTTGACTCTCCATGTTGCTGTAGTGAAGGCGCGCGATGAAATGATGCTGCAGTCAGTGAGAGTGCACTTTACATAAACCCAGTGGAGGGGGAAAGGTCAAGGCCATCCAAACGGAGTTTTAAAAAAGATAACTAGTCGTCCTCCTCCTCCTCGTCCGTTGTACTTGGAGAGCTGTCAGACGAAGAGCCCCGTGCAGGTGCTCCCCAGATGAAAAACAAATCAATTTTAAAACGAAGACCAGGATCTTGCATCATCAATTCCTTTAATTTGTCACATACTAAGTCGACCTTGTGTAAGGTGTCAACAACAAGCTTCCAATTTGTTGGCTCAATATAACTTGTAGTAGAGTCCGCCTCGCTGATAACCACATCCTCCGGCCGTATTGGAGTGTAAAGATGTGTAAAGTTCTTTGGCTGAAGCTGAGGCTCAGGCTGGCTTGAAGTGGAAGGTTGAGTGTGGACCCCTGTCGCATCGAAATCCATAGTCATTCTACATTCAATGTTGGGGTTTTCGTTTAATACATACACCAATTTCTCATGCAACATATCCACTTCTGCCGAGTCTGCAAATGAACATTCCAGGAAAATGGCCATTCTTCATCCGTAGTGGAGTCAACTCGAGAAAGAGTGCTGTCCGCCATGATAGCTAAGCAAGGAATGATGTGAGCTACAGACTGTGGTAACAGTATTGAAAAGTAGAGGGGGTAAACCAAAAGTACGTGGAGGGGGTATTTTCAAGGTCATTTAATTTGGGTTTTAAAAAAAGGAAATAGTGGAGGGGGAATTCTCAAGGTCATCCAATTTAGGTTTTAAAAAAAAAAGAATGAAGCTTACTCCTCTTCAGCCTCGTTGTCCCCTGCATCTTCATCAACCTCATCTTCATCGACGTCAGACTCGCCGTAAGGGTAGATCGGGGACATGGGCGAATATTGTGGAGATTGTTGACCGTTGTTGTCGTCCCCTTGCATTCTAACTTGGGACCAATCATAATTTAAATTCATTTGTATTATGATCCCAGGGTTGTCCCGCAGTATTTCCTTCATACGTTCGCAAATCGACTCCAAATAGTGTATACTATCGATCGACAGTGTCCAACCCGTACTTGTACCGACATCAGTAGTGGAGTCAGCTTGGCTGATGGTGTTGTCTGCCATGGTTGCTTGTCGGACAAGGAATGACGGTTGATGTGATGCTCATGCAGGAACATGGTGAAGTGGTGGGGGGCGTGGTGTAGTAGTGGGGGAAGTTTCAAGGTCATCCAAACGGAGTTTTAAAAAAAAGGAAAACCTACAAAGTAACATTAAAACTTTCCAATTGATGGTGGCGGGCGTTTTCTTCCGCAACCTTGCCGACACATGTGACTATGCCATACAGTATGAAAAGTACAACCATAATAAGGCCGAACAATAAAAGATAGCCGTTGACTATCATGATATTTTCTGAGTGGATCTGCTTTCTTCTTATCGCCCTCTCCTGCATCCTCTTCTCCAACTCGTGGACGAAGTCACAACATGCGTGAGGACATCTTTCATCTGTTGGTAGGTTTGCCATTGTTGATGTTGTCGGTGTGGCTGTTGAAGATGGAATAAGGTTTCCAATTGCGATGTGCCATGTACACCAATAGTCAAGTGGTGGGGGTAACAAAGCAGTGGAGGGGGAAGTTTCAAGGTCATCCAAATTGTGTTTTAAAAAAACCTATCTTGTTACTGAGCTTATATGTCAGTAACAAGATAGGTGTTTTTGCTCTTTTACTTCTTTAATATAATGAAAAAATATACATATTCTACAATGGTTAGGACAAGAAATACAACTGCTAGTCAGCTGAAGTAGTCCAAGTTGTCTGGCTCGGTCTTCATGGACGCTGGTGAGGAAGCCGTTGAGGAGTGTCCAGGCTCTTCCTTTGACTGCCGGGTGTTCCGTATATTGCAAGCGTAAACTTGCACATTTATACGGTAGCCTCGTGCCACCATCAGCTGCAACTCCTTGTATAAGTCGTTTAGCTCCTGCTGAGTCTTGATGCTCACCTCCTCGTAACTTGCGCAACTGACGTTGAGAGACATCCTGACGTTGCTAGGTTGGCTGCTGGAGTAGAAATGAAGCCGAGGCACAGCGTTTGGAGGTACATGGAAAAGTGGTGGGGGTAATGGTGGTGGGGGTATGGAAGATGCAATTAAACACTTCTAAACTTCTTCCATTGATACAAAGGGATGGAACAAATAGCACAGGTGTCCTTGTAGTTTTCAAATCTAAACATTGGAGCTAGAAATCCAAACTGTTTTCTACCACCTTCCTGTACGAACCGTCGAAGGTCTCTGACGGCAGCATTGCCACAAGGCCTACAAAACTTTTCCCCGTCTTGGAACCTATACCAGGAGTATCCCGAATACCCTCTATTATCTTTCTTGTACTCTTCGATATCCTGTTTTACTGTTATAGGGATATTATCTCGTAAAGCCGTCTGGAATAAAGATGCGTCAGTTATAACTCGTTGTAAGCAAAGCTCGTACAAGGTGCTCATCGTTTGCTAGTTGGCAACAGAATGACCGTTTTTCGCATCCAAGCAGGTTTGAATCCTAGTGCGGTAGTGGGGGTAGTTGTGAAATGCAAAGGTCAAAGGTCAAGGTCACCCGCGAAGTTTAAAAAAAAATGCAACATATCAATACGTGAAGTTTGTCACATATTGATATGTTGCATTTTTTTTTTTTTTTGTCTTTTATGATTCGTTTATTTATAAAACATTACAACAACAACATATGTACAACATTAAAACTTAAACCTAACACTGCTGCTTGTCAGCGATGTGGATGGTCAACTCTGTAGAATTGCTACCCGTGCAGCCGTGGGACACCAGGTATAGACACCCGGGTTGAATAGAGCGAAGATCCTCGTTTTGTAGAAGATGGACGAATCTCTTGGGCAGGTACACCTGGAACTTTGGTTCATCCCCCGGAGTAAACGGTGCCTCGCTGAGACTGCAGCAGATAGCCTCCCCAACTGTAGTCTCCATCTTCTTCATAGCATGGATTATGTAGTGCTTCTCGTCTTTTAGTTCCGAGCACTTCTTTACAGGTAATATTGTTGACTTGGAGTGAGCATTGAACTGCTCGACCAAAGTCTGAAGGAACTGGTGAGATGCCATGGTCAGGTTACAGATCGTCTTCTTGCTCGGAGATGTTGTCGTCTCGGAATCTCGAGTAATACTCATGCCAGGTCCCAGTCTGCTCCCCACTTATATACTCTCCGTTACCCCCACCACTCCCCACTTCCCCATTTTGAAGGTAAGAGGCGAGTTTATAGGCATTTTTCAAAGCGCAATGTCTATCTTTATCATGTTCTGGGCTTTTTGTACAAATACATATGGTTTCCAGCATGTATTGATAATTCTTATCCAATTCCACATCATTAACCGGAACATGAGTAAATCCTTCGATCCATCTTTTCTTTTCCAGCCCCTTTGTGTAAATATTCTTAAACTTGTCTGAAAAGTGATGCATAATATGATACAAGTCCGTGTAACTTGTAAAACCATCATACCAATCGATATGATGGAAGTGTTTTGAAATCCATCTGTTGGTAGTAGCGGCTTTACTAGTTAAAGACGAATAAGAACATGGTGGTTTAAATAAAAACGAATAAGGAACACTTGTATTCATGTCCAAAAACACAAGTTCTTTTATAATGAATCTATCATCATTACCACGAAACGCTTGAAACTCAATAATACCAGGCTTGGACTTTACTTGTTGTTCTTCTCCCTTGTCCATTTTGAAGGTCACACGTCTGCTCATTACGAAGTCAGGAGGTCAACTGATTTCCACACCACGGTAGGTACTACTTTTATACCAGGCCGTACAGTTGTTGGCGCGTTGGTGTATATTTAACGTGGGCACCGTCCCCAATAGGCCTAACCCCACAAAATGTTGGTTATTGTTTTAAAAACTAACCATTGTCATTTAAGTTTCCATCTTTATATTTTCCTTGTTTTCATTTTCATCACTAACACTTGATTCTTCTCCTCCATCTTCCTCTTCTTCCTGTTTTACTGATTTCTTATGTAGTTGAGCGTACTTTTCCAATTGTCTCCACATCTGTACTTCATGAGGAACTCTATTAAATATAGAAGTATCTACAGGTCCGTATAATATAGGTGCGTCCGGTTGTTTGTCCAAAGTGTCTTCCAGATAATCTTTAATAATCGAACTTGAAAACACCAGTTGTCTCAAGTATCTTGTTATAGGTTCAGTAGCACAAGTTAAAATGAAAAACTCCTCTCGATTAAGTTGAATTTTGTTATCATGTCTTGTTGTGTCTCTAAACCGTAGCTGATGATCACCACGTTGTTTAATAATATCAATTTCCACATTTGAATCCAAAAGTCCTACTCTTGTCTTTCTTCCAAACATGTTACTACTTAAATAGCATTCTAGCAGATGCAAATGTTTCATAAACGATTCCCAAGCACTGTCCGTAAACAAAATCATTTTGGGTCCATGAGTTAAAATTACAGTAGGGGAATAATCTGTAGATTTCATAACACCGATTAAAACACTTTTATCCAAACTGGAAGAGATTGGGTAAAATATTCGCAAAAATACCTCACTCAATATGTTTGGAGAAATATTATCTTCAATATCCCTTTTTCTCTTTTGTATAGTCTTTCTTATTTTACCTTTTTCTTCAACATTATTACTGGCGTGAAGTTGTCCGCAAACGTTTTGTTCACCTCCTTCCTGGTGACCTTGAGGATCTAAAAACTCAGATATCTCCTTCTCAATATCTACCACATTTTCAGGTGTACCACTAGGAGAAGCCATATTGAATACGATGCTACCCATACAACAGTAGGCAACAAACTGATGAGGAGCGGTCTGTACGCTCTGCTTTTATACTCGCGGAATGAAACAAAACCGGTTCTTACAATACATTTTTAACAATTCCAGTTAAAGGTGTGTATGTTACGATTTTATCATGTAGAATTAAACAGTATGCAGTTGTATTAGCCGGTATAGCATCGTTGAATTCCATTTCTATTTTTATATCCACACTTGATGACTTTACTGATTCATTTTGTTTAGAACAATCGATTACAACTATTGGGTAGGCATCGAAATATTTGTCAGGTGATAATAAAGGTGTATTTGTTTTACCGTAATATGAACTTTGGAATCTCGCGTACATATCGTACAATATACTGTATTTCTTCTTAGTGAATGACACATTTAAATTGTCGTATGGAAAGAATTGTGAATTTAAATAAACTTTAATATTTTTCAAGTCACAATGATCAAATTGTCCTGCATGTTTAGTAATGGCGTCTCTTCTACCTGTTTGTAAACCAAATATAATATACCTGGCTCGTTCTACATAATTCGATGTTTTAACAGTCCAAGTGTGTCGATCCGTAGTAGGTAAACTGGGATGCTCATGGAATTCCCAACTTCTAAATGGAATAACAATATCACGATCGGCTTTTAATTTTCTTAAAAGTAGCATTCTATGCTCGTCAGCCAATTTAACATGTGGAACTCTCCATACAATTTTGTCTAATTTTAATTTCCATTCTAAAGTTGCATCTGTAGTAGCATCTGCAGCTTTAATAATGTCTTTATCGTTAGAAGATCTCAACAAAACTAATTCTTGTTTAACGTTTAATATTATTTTCCTATAATCTTCAGCAAAACCAAGCAACAAACGTAATGGAATATGAAAATCAAAATATCCATTTGGATTTGGAGTGATCGTGTCAATCGTAGGTAATACCCATCCGGCAGGTTTAAGTAAATTGGTTTCATTGGGTGTTATAGATGTTAATCCTTTTAAAGTTGTCGTAATACCTACTTTTTTAGTGGAATCAACTGTTACACCTGATATTTCATATCTAATTTCATCAAATAGGAAAGCCATAGGATTATTTATAAATGGAACTGTTGTACCAACAGTAGTACCGTCCTTTTTAGTAACTTGTCCTTCAATATACAAGTAACTTTCACATGGTAGTGTGTAAATGTCTTGATTTTGTATGGGAATACGAATTTCATCGTTATTGTTTAATTTCGATGAAGTGTAAGGGTTGTGGGTGTGATATTCTTTTTCCCATAGGGTTTCGTCGAATGTTGGACCCTGCGCTATATCCAGTATATCCATAATCGGTTAATTTTAATCCAATTCTCTCTAAGAAACGAATGTTCTCGCGTGTTAACTCCTCCACAGCTGAAGAGCTACTAATGCGGTTTCCCGTAGGTTGTTCGCTTTTAAATGTTAAACCCATGGTTTTGTATTAAAGTGTCGATTTTAAATGTAATCTAATCGTAATAGGCTCTTCTCTGAAGTCTACCAAGTTACCGTCTTGATCCAATACGCTCAACACGATGTCTGAAATGAAAGTGGTGTTCAACGGTAGATATACCAGGTTTTGTGGCTTTTCAACAATTTTAAATCCAGGTGGTACACTTGGGTAAAAAGTATGTATGATGTGGGTGTTAGCCCCATCCCTGTAAGCACCTTGTATAATGTTACAAGTTATGTCTATACTATTGACTTTTAATATTGTTACTGTTTTTTTACCGGAATGTGTTACATCTGGTTCTAATACAGGCCCATCGTTGGAAAATCCTAATAAATCACCAATTGAGTTTGGTTGAGTGAAATCTATATAATATTTGGAAGTAATTTCAGCTTTCATCGTATTATTATTACCTTTTAATGTTATATTGTCTTTTCCCATTTTAGTTTGCAAAAATTCATTTATATGATCAATTTCATAAGAACCTGTGGGTAACCTGCACTCTTGTAAGTCTGTAAATTTTCCACTGGCATCCTTTCCCTTATAATAATGCAATATGTTATTTTTACCTTCCGTAACATTGGGAATAGAGTTGTACGTTGTAAAATCCAATAGTGCCGCCTCCCAAAACCTTCCTTTTTGCAAGCGTAACGCTGGAAAAAGGATACTTCGTAAAGTGGACGATTTTCCTGTTAATGATACCGTATAGGAAGACATCTCAATAGTGACTGATACTTTTAGCTAGAAATTCCAAACATAAATGGCCGCATATTGAAGTATTATCAGGTTGTTCTCTTTTATAGTTATAATATATGTTTTTAGCAGATTTAAAGTAATTTTGAAGTTCTTTTGGTGGTGGCAAATTACCGAAACTATCAAAATAATATACATTGTTATTTAGTTTCTTATAACAAACCCAATGGGTGCCAGGCCCTTCAGTATTATCCAAATTTACAATTCCAGTCTCATTTTGCCACATTTTCTTTGGTAAACTGTCTTTCATAAACACACCGCGAAAAAATGGTATTTTTAAACAGGAAATATATTTAAATAATTCAATATTGGTTAATGCTTTATGTGGTATGACCAATTGATTTCTTTCATTTAATATGCACGATAAGGTCTTAGGTAAAGACCTGCCCCGTTTTTTACCATTGACCACACGGTGGGCTTCTTCCTGCCTTTTCTTGTAGATCGTCGTCTTCTTTTTATATTTCCTCCATGTTTTCTTGTGGTTGACCTCCTTTTTACTCTCCTTCTCCTCCTTCTTCCACCTCCTACTGCTGTTTTAGCCTTCATACCTGCTGTTACTGCTAAAGCTGCTGCTTTTTCTGCTATGCTAGCGTCACTTGATTTTACTCGTTGCCAAGCTATGTCCGCAAGCTTTTTGTCAGCTATTGATCTATTTTTTGAATCGGCAAACGTGGAATATGCGATATCGTGTTCTTTACAAGCCTGATCTAACTTGTTTATGCCAGGATCGCCTCTTTCCAGTCGTTTTTTCAATTTAGTTCCTGGTCCGCAATACTGATAACCTCCTGGTATATGAAATTCGTATGGTAATGCGTCTATTGCTCTATTTACTATGGATCCTACTGGAATTTGTTTTAAAGCTTTACTTAACAGAGAAACCGCTGTGGACGTGATCCCACCTCCTTTTCTTGCAGTGTCTCGATATGGACTGATGTACTTGAACGTCATTATTGTCCTTTTATAATGGCAATGTGCAACTCATGTGTTAACTCTATGACAGGTTGCACATAAATAAAGTCATTTATTGAGTTATTTACTTAAATATCAATATCACCCCAATCTGATGATCTAAACTGTTTCGTTTTAGGGTTAATAAAGTATTTATTATAAATTTCTCGTTTAATATACTCACCTCTCATGGATTCAGCATAAGTATTATGACCTGATTTTCCTTGAAGAATATCTGGTGTAAAATGATTATGTAAATCAAATATCGCATTACCTAAAACTTTTACAAGAAAATTAACAGTGACAGCATTATCTACATGTTCAGGGTCTTTAAGGTTTGTTATACGTTTATTATTACAATCATACACTTTACTATCCTTTAATGATGTTGTAATGGTCTGTCCTACAGTTGCAGCATCATTTGCTTCTCTTCCTTGTCCCAAGTCTCTTATCACTCTATTATTACATGTAAACCATCTAAAATATTTATCTGGATCTAGATGTACGGTTTGTGATAAAGCAGCTGCATCATGTTTTTCATAACCCCATCCCATATTTGATAACTTTTTATCCATGCAATCCCAAGCATCATTTTTGTATGTTAATAAATTAAATTTTTCATTACCTTGAACAAATTCATCCCCTTGCTTCGATACTACTTGATCTTGTTTTACAAAAGAGGTTGTTTCTTGTTTTAAGGTTTCCATCATTTGACCCACTGTTGCACTATCTGATGGCGCCGAACCATCTTTAACATTTGCTAAACAATTATTAAAACAATCTATAACCCCTACATCACGTATGATGCAATGATCTTTAATATATTTTAGATTTACAGCATCGTTTTCAGTTTTTGGATAGCCTATATCATTAATAACAAATTTATAAAAAGAAAATCCATCTTTTGTCTTTTCAGGTATCAAAGAATGTAAATAGCGTCTATTTACGCTGTCTTTTGCATCTTTAGGGTCATCTACGTTGGATATACGTTTATTGTTAGCACTATACGTTTTCCCATTGAATTTTAACGTATTTTTTAATTCAGATGACAAATAACCTTTGTTTATTGCATCACCGTTTTGATTTGGTTTACCAACGTTGATGATTCTATGATCTTCTGCGTCATATGTGTTATTTTGTAGTCTTAATGTTGGCGATATCTTTTCCTTTAATATTTTTAGATTTATTGCATCGTTTTCATCCGTAGGATCTTTTATGTTTTTTAACCTTTTATTACTCATATCATAATCTCCATCAGAGGTGTTTGTGGTAAACCAGCACTTCTTTTTAAACTATTGGCATAATATAACCCATCCGAGGAGTAACGTCCGAACTTGTCGACACTCATGGTGCAACTGAATAGTATTCTAGGGAGTAACGCATTTTTATGAGATTACCCCACGGTTTCGGAGTTCATCCACTAAAGCCACCCATTCGTTTTCCAATCCAGTATGACCCGCTTCTTTAGGTTCATGTATTAGTTTCATTCTATCCACCAATTTATTGATATTATTGTAATAAATCACATTTGTGTTATATAGTTCCTTCATTAAACCTGTACCCGTAACGGACTTACTTCTTTTTCTTCGTTCCCGAGCACTTACATCCAAAGTGGATGCCATAAATCTTCGTTTTACAGGTTTTCTTTGTGTTAACGGCATTGTTTGTCTTCTAGTTGGTATTAACTTGGATACAAATTCTTTATATTTTAAAGACTTAGATCTAAAAGGAGGCTGGTCAGGTAAATACTTTCTTCTATATGCATTTGTCTGTTCCAAAATATTTTTATATGCTTCCATGTCTTTTTCTTTCACTACCGATACTGAAGGCTTATTTTCAAATAATAATTCAAATAATCCTTTTGTGCCCTTATACCTTTGATCACCAATGACAATATTATCATGTTCGTCAACGTTTAACGGGCTATTACCTATCATTAAACCGTCTTCTGTTAATCTCGCTCCATAACTATGGTAATTCTTATTAGGAATTGTTCCGAGTAACATTTTTACCATGTATTTCCTTCCTAAAGGTCCTTTGTTATGAATGTTTTCACCCAACAAGCTTATGTTTGACGGACCTTCCCTTGTCTCTTCTTCTTTTTCCTCTTCACTAGCAGTTGATACAACTTCATGTCCTCTTTTGGCTTTTACTTCATATAATTCTTTTATTCCACTATAGTCCGGTGATTCTAGCTCTCTTTCGGGTTCTCCACCGGTAAAACCACTATACGTAGAGGATTCCGGGTCTTCATCACTAAACTCTTCTGATTTTACATTTTCTCTTTCAAACTTCGTAATAGGTGCAATCGCATCTCCTTCCAATACAGGTTTAGCAAATTTTTTGTTTAATTGTTTCAAGGGTTCAGTAATAGGTTTAAAAGTAGATTCAAGGAATTTCTCCCTCTCGCTAATACCTAGTTTCAATGCTCTGTTTTTAGCCCGAATAGAATCACTAAGTGATTTTATTTCTTTTACTAATTTTTCTTGGTTAACCATGTTTGTAGCAAGACGTGTTGTACAACAATGAATGTGTTATACCACGTTTAATGTATTAATATAAATTTATCAAATCCTATCCTGTATCGACCATTGTTTAGCGGTTGTTCCTTCATAATTGTTAGGAACCCATACTTTTCAGCCCAAGCCTTTCCACACAACTCTTTAAATCGTTCAAATGTCATATCCGCATTTACATGATCAAAATATATATGTTTTAGGTTGGTTTCGTCCTGTTTAAATACAATTAACATGTTTGCATTGTCTCTAATGAGTTGTTTAGGTATTTTGCTGTAAGTTTGGCCAATATAAATGCTATCTATGTTGTTATGTCGACCCATAGCGAAGTAATTCCTTATTGTGTTTTGGTTTTCACAAGATACATCGTCGAATATAAACACGGAGAATGGTTTAGCTTCTTGTGGCTGCATGACACTCTCGCTTGCATTAAACTTTAAATATTTAACTTCAGGCACATTAGTCAGTATTTTTTCCAATAATTGATACTTTGGTTGTTGTAGTGATTTTGAAAATACATATAGATTGTTAAATCGTAATCCTTTAGGGTTTGTAATCAAATTGAATACTACATTAGTTTTTCCACAGTTGGAAGGTCCGGTAACCAGACAACGAACGGTGTTTGGTAACAAATTGCCATGTTTCCCACTATTGAATTCTGAATTATCCACTGTGAGTTCATCTATATTATTAATAGTAAAACTCTCTTTTTGTGGTACTATCTCCATCCTTTGTAATGGTTCAACCTAAAATGATTCTCTATCGTTATATCAAATCCTTTTTAGGTATCCAAGAATCTTCCGTCTTATTAAATCCTAACCATCGTACTTTGACCTTATCTTTTTTCCGTTGCAACACCTTTTCAACTAAATATACATCGCCTACTGTTGATTTAAACATTTCATGTCCATAAAACCCTCCTTCAAGCAATTGTCCTTTATTATCTTTTAAAATATATGTCTCAGGTACTGTAGGTTGTACTTTGAATACAGTAAAAACCTCATTGGTCCAATTTGGCAGGTATCTTTTACTGAATACACCTTTATATTTACTTATTCGCACTTTATCACCCACATTAAATTTTTTAGGCTTTAGTTTTTCAACTTTTGGTTTAGTATTCGTTTTTATACGTTTTAATACAAGGTTTTCATTTTTACTAGTTACTTGGTTTGGTTTCATCCCGATAGTCCTATGAAATTTGTTATTGTAATCGTTTATAAGTTTTGGTAACATATCAATCCATATGTGCGATCCTCTGTTGGAAAACATTTTATACATTGCACTTTTTAAAGTTCTGTTGAATCTTTCGATTATTGAGGCTTTTACTTCTGAATTGGTTGAATAATGGTTTATATTGTGTTTTTTCATTAAATTTGCAAATTCCTTATTAAAATATTCTTTTCCATCATCTGTTTGTAAATGTTTAATAGTATGTTTGTCTCTTTGTATAGCTGTTTCCATTGCTTTTGTAACACTTTTGCCACTTTTATCTTTTAGTGGTAAAGCATCTGCCATTTTTGAAAAACAGTTAATAACAGTCAATATGTATTTATATCCTTTATTTTGTTTGCTATAAGGAATCATTTCGATTAAATCCGCTTGATATAAATCATTAATTCCTTTTATCACCGTATTTCTTCGTGGAAACTTTCTTCTTGCAGGTTTATGAAGTTCGTTGACAATTTGTTGCTTCAAGTCCTTCATATTGCAGGTTTCAATGTTTGTTGTATCACATGTATAATCACAATGAATGTTGTTTTAAATATTCACATCATTTATATGGGTCAAGGTCATCCAAACTTGTGTAAAAAAATGGGGAACACGGCGTTGGACTTGCCGTGTTCCCCATTTTTTTACGGAAGGAGAAAGGAATAAGGTCGAAGTTGTAGAAGGACGAAGAATAGGTTACTAGTTGATAGGGTTTAAGGAGTAATGGCCGAAAGGAAGAGTGTGGATTTTGTCGGGCAACATATGTCTTTTATCATCCCGAGCTGACAGTGCTTTTTTAATTTCGGTGACACTGTAGACTTGATGCTTGAAGCTTCGGATATTGTTGAATGTTGCTGATATCGTAGTATCTTCAAACAAACAAGTCTTGTAGTGGTCAAATGTTACGTGTTTTTTCAAATAAGATGTCTTCACTCCTTTTGCTTTCTTGACTGTCGGTGTGTTGTTCTCGTGGTACATCTTAAATGAATATAATTTCGCCATCAGCGCTACTATTTCTTCTAAAGGCATTCCATTTGCTTCATCTTTGAATTTTCCAATTACTTTTTTATTTTTTTCATTGAAATTTGGATGGTTCTTCGGATAGTCAGAAAAGTCGAAATCTTCTTTGTATGGAAAAGTCCTTAGGTCTTCATACATGTCCAAAGTCTTTATCCAGTAGATAAACGCGTCCGTATCCATGTATGCGACTCCAATGTTTTCCCTTCCGTAGTGTTTAACCATTTTGTTATAATGGAAATCATACATCAGGGTTTTACTTATGTCCAAAATCGACATACCTATGTATAACGGACGGTCCATGACTATTGTTGTTTTCTTCATACTGACAGCGACTAGATTTTCGTTTATAATCATGGATGTTCCGAAATTTGGTTTTTGCACTAATTTTTCCAATTTTCTAGGATCACTCACTAATTTTACATTTTTGTGTTTTCTTTTGTTCTCCAAGGTCTTCCCAAAGATGGCATTGTTCATTAATTTATAGAAGTCCTTTTCAAATGCTGTTGTCGCTGCAGCTCTTCTTGTAGTGTTGGAATCAATATATGGTTTCAACCAACAAGACTGGGTGAATTCAATTGCTCTATGAATTCTCACTATACGTAGACCCAATTCGAGAGCCTGTTGAACTACCCAGTAGTGAGCCACATAGCGATCTTTATTCTCCAAGGTCATCATCAATTTTGGCCATCTTCCTGTCGGTGAAACTTCAGTCTTGGCTAGGAGAGGCAAGTCGTAGTGATGGTCATGAAGGTGCTCCGGGTATTCAAAATCACAGTCCAAAATATAGCCTTTTGGACCATCCTTTGGAATCTGTGAGATGTCTCCGATGGTGGCCGGGTCGATCCATTTGAAGTCAGCGTAGGGAAGCGGATTTGACATTGCCCAACCATAAAGGTTGTTTGCGTCAAAGTAGCCAAGGTAGACCGATGGTTGTTGCTCGTCGAAGCCGGGGATGTACTTGTTGTTGGCTTTGACATGACGTGTTACAGCTTGTGTCAAACCGCCCCGTACACCAGATTCCATCATGAGCACCATATCAATATCCGTTAGAAGTTCCAGTCGACAGTTGGTTGACTTTAGCATAGCTTGCCATGCTAATCCTGGAGATGTGTACGAGTGTAGAGGGTCCAGTCCATAGGCGTAGAAGCAGGTGTTTCGAAATTCTTCCATCACATCGCACAGCAGAGTTACGTCCAATTTTATATAAAAGTCAGAATATTCCCCTAAGGTTTGAATGTTTAGTTGGTTCCAAACATTACAAGCATGATTGTAGTCTTCAACGGAGATTTCACTTTCGTTTAATTTGCTGTTGAAGGCTTCAATCGGTGGTAGACTGGTTTCTTCAAATTTTTCTGTAGAAGTTATGTAATCGTAGGGGAACACTCCTTTACGTAATACTAAGTCCAATTTATCTTCAGGTACAATCTTGCTGGTTTCTTTTAAGTCTTCTCTTCGTAGATTCTCAGACAATCTGCTCAAACTAGATGCCATAAATCTATAAGAGTCTACAAAGCGAAGTTTAATTTTACCTACTGTTTTTGAGAAACTGATATACTTTTCCAATGTTGTAGCAAGAACATCGATTTTACCATTATCTCTTCCTAATTCTGGAATAATGAAGTGGGAGTCGTAGCCGCTAAGATTGTGTAACACTACAGGGATAAAGTTTGGCAGTTTGTAATTTATATTGCATGAATTACAAGCAGGTCCTCTGTATAACCCTGTGAGGTGATCATGATCTCTTACTTTTGGATTTTCTTCACTGAAGCTCTTCTTACATAGATAACATCTTGTTGCTGAAATGTATTCTTCTTGTTGATTTTGGTTCAAAGGTTCCATGGGTAAAACATTACCGTATAAGCGTTCCGCCTTTTCAGCAATCTAATACAACTGGTCTACAAAATACTTAGCAGCTTCTTCCCCACGGTAGAGTATCGGAGTGGATGTTAAGCCATAGTCTTGCAATTGTTCTTCAGGTAAAGTAGATTTCACCAATAAGCAAAAACTGTTAGGTTGATGCAATTGATATTTGGTTCTTCTAGTTACTTCACCATCCGGAAGTTCCTGCGGCACTAACGTGGATTCAAAGTCAGCATAGATAACTAGTGGAATCCGGTATTGGTGAACTGTTTTATTGAACTGGACAAATGCTCTAGATGGTGGTGGCAGACTAATCTTCACTTCATAGTTGTCATTACAAAGCCGCTGGTGTTCCGACAACCACTCCGATCCTCCACGTCTCAACTCTTTATATGTGAAACAGAAACATCTTTTACACACTGTTAACCTACGTTTCTGTTTTGATAATTGATTTTTAACCAAGGCTGCAAAGTCCTTTATCCACACATAATGTGAAATTTCACCCTTAGTTATCAATAACAGATCCGTGTGGTTTCTTTCCTCAATTTTTGATACTCTCAGAGGATAAACACTATTGGAATCATCTAAACCAAACACATTTACAGAAACACCTGGGTTTTGTTTCTCAAAATTACCAATACTTTTAACACTAACAGGGTATGACAAACCTCGAAAGTTGTAGCGGTGTTGGACATTTTGATACGCTCTGCTAACTCTACAAGGATTTTCTTGCACATATTTTGTTAGCATAGCATATTTAAAGCATTCATTGTCCTCATTTTGCACATTGATACAAGATTTGGTAGCTTGTATCTTCTTTGGCAAAGGTATATAACTACTACCCCTTATACCATATCCGTGCTTGTGAACCCTTACATCCATACCTTTAATCGATGACAGACTCCAGCCGGATCCTCTTCCTTCATGTTCTTGCAGTTTAACTAGCAGTTCATGCAAACATTCTTCAATAATTTCATTGATATCAGATTCAGTTGTAAGGGTTCGGTTTTTGGTAATGAATGCTCTTAATGCCGTTTCACCATCAGTATTGGTAAACTTTGATTCTAACACCAGTCCAAATTTAATGAAGTTCAATCTCTGTAATTCTTCTTTTAGCGTTTTTCCAACAAGTACTCTGGCCTGGGTTATAAAATTATCTAATTCCAATTGCACATTATCAATTTTAAAATGTGTTACAACTTGTCCTGGTAAGGCCGTGGTGCGCAGTTGTCTCACATCTTCCAGTTCTTCTTCCGTGTCCTCTTCTTCCGTGTCCTCTTCTTGCATATCCTCTTCTTCAATAGGTCTTCTGGTAGTGGATGGTCCAGCACCAGCAAATTGGATCACACTAGGTCTTTTTCTTTGCATTTGCTGTAGATAGCTGTCCCAGTAGTCCGTCTGCTTCTGGTGCTCTTCCAAAAACCTGTCAATTGAGTCTAAGTCTATTTCATCCATGGTAATATCTTCTTTTCTATCTTCGTCTTCATGTAATTCTCTATGTATGGTGAAAAGATCTTCGTCTTGAAAGATTTCCCCACAAATATCGCAAAGAGCCATTTCAAACAGTTTGGCTTTGAATGCACACTCTGTGAATGTCCACGCAATAATGAGCAGCGCACTCCACAGGGACCCTTTATATCCGAGGCAGATAGGTGGGGAAAGTGACGTCATATGGAAACAGGTTATCACTCATGTGCTAAATTTAGCCTTTACACAACCGTTTTGTAATACATTTATCAGTAGGCTTGATAAATTGATGATATTTGGTCTAGATTCAATAATTTGTACAAGTTTTTTCAAAGACGTCTGTTTGAGCAAGTTTATGTAGGTCAAGGTCATTTGGAATTATTATTTTGAGCGGGGGATAGAGCACTAAGCAGCATCATTTACTACAAAGTGCTCTATCCCCCGCTCACATTCTTTTTTTTAACTTTTTGTTTAAACTTTTTACAAGGGTGAAACATCACCATCAGAGTCGGAATCATCCTCATCACGGAATAGGCAGCGATGACAATACATAATTCTTCTGGCAACTAACATCCTATCCATTGGACGATGGGGAGTGTCTTGTTCTTGTTCTTCTTCTTCGATTTCCAATTGGAATTCCATTTCCGACTCAGATGACGACTCTAATGTTTCGTAGGCGTGCAAGTCCACTTCATTATCCGTTGGACCAGCTTCGTCAGAGTCCGTTTCAATATCCATTATCTCTTCCTCCTCCTCTTCTTGATCAACCGCAGGTAGTTGGTCCTCTACTTCTATAATTTCTAGAGGTATTACCTCCAGAATAGAGACAATTCTGTTGCGATGGAACACGGTGTTGTCAAGTGGAGCCATGGTATGGAAGTGTTGTATCCATCCAATTTGCTTACCCTTTTTATACCCCCACCAACTATACAATTTATGTGGGTCAAGGTCACGTAAAGATACCCTTTGAGCGGGGGATAGACCACTAAGCAGCATGCTAGTCCATTGCCGCAAAGTGATCTATCCCCCGCTCTGTTCTACAAAACCTCAATCAAGTCCAAGTCCAAGTCCTGTTTAACACATTTTATTCTAATTCCATATCCAATTTAAAAATTTCAATTTCACATGGTTTACATTCCTGATGTATCAAACACTCCAGCTCCCTAAACATATCGTCCAGTTCGTCCAAATTATGATGTCCTACTTTTAACACATGAAGGTGGTTCATGCTTTGCATTGTAGCATGACCATCAACAAACAAGTTTCTTTTCCACGCTAACATAAATTGGCAGTTTTCTTGAAAGATTTTTCTCATCAAACAATCATACACAGCCGTCAACATGTCTCTACAATCTTCATAGTGTACCATCACAGAATACCTGTCCAAGTTAGCACCAAGCAGCGATCCACTCATTGTTTCTAGCGTTCCACTGGAAGGTTCAAAGCAGAATGAAGTCGAGATGTATAGACCCCCTCTTTTATACCAGTTAACCGGTTGTCCTTGCTGTAAAGTGGGTCAAGGTCATCCAATGCTACCCTTTGAGCGGGGGATAGACCACTAAGCAGCATGCTAGTCCATTGCCGCAAAGTAGTCTATCCCCCGCTCTGTATTCTACACACACACACACACACACACACACACACACACATGTCCATGTCCAAGTCTTTCATTACATACCCAATATATATTCAGTTCCTTCATCATCACTATCACTCATCACTGCTTCCACAAACTCCACAGGATTAAAGTTAAATTGTTTCAATTGTTCTTTTAAGTTTTCAATTTGTTGGTCCTTTACTTCTAAAACACTGTGAAGATGTGATATGTAGTCCGCTGCCTCGTTGATGCTTGCTACTCTCGGATCGCCTAACTTCAAGCTGGGAACTACACCCTGCAGCCTGAAGTACGCCATACGCCTTTCTTGCTCCTGCCGTTGACCAGGACTGAGCAAGCCTTGTCCGTCTTGGCTTACCTCCAGCAAGGTCCGTAGCATCGGAGCTTTGCAGGCGTTTGCCCGAGCAACAGTTATGCTGTGGAATGGTCGAGCAGGTCCACGAGTAGCAGGCAGAACGTTGGCAGCACGCCTTCTTGAAGAAGAAGAGGAAGCCTGAGAAGTTTTGGAGTTGAAAGCCATGTTACAGTGCTGTATTCAGCTAAGCGGTACAAAGCAGAATAACCAAACTGCACGTTAATACCCGTATATATACACTTATCAGTGGTGGGGGTACTAGCTAGCCTTGGTAAAGTGGGTCAAGGCCATCCAAAAACATTACCAGAACGGGGGATAGATCACTAAGTGGCATGTTAGTCCACTGCCACAGAGTGATCTATCCCCCGCTCTGTATTCCGCATTCACACATACATTCATACAAACACGCAAGTCCCAGTCCGAGTCTTTACCCACACCTATCCACTCTCATCCTCACTATCATCACTATCATCTAACAATCTGTCACACTTCATAATTAGTTTTTCCCATTCTTTCCGGATCAAAAGTATTTCACTGTGTGCACTCTCCAACAACCTCTTCTTTTCCTCTAACAACCTGTTCTTTTCCTCTATCAATACGTTACAACCTTTAATATATCTTATAGCAGCTCTAACAGTGTCTTCCTGTGAAGATGCACCAACCACTACACCTGGCACTACCTGCTGGAGTTCTTCATACAAGCTAGACTCTCTTCTGGAGGCTCCACTGCTGCACAACTCCGTCTTGCTCGGAGTGAATCCGAAGAACCGAACGCGACTCTTTGACAGGCGGCCCCGCCGGATCGGTCCAGAGCTTGAGCCAGAGTTGGATGCGGTCGGGCCAGAGGTAGAGGCTGGAATGTTCATGGCTGACATGGTAGTATTCAGCTAAACAGTGTAAAGCAGAATGAGAAGACGGTTGATCACCACTCCTATATATATACCCATTTTTAGTGGTGGGGTAACCCCGGGGTGAGGGAGGGGGTGGGGGGTGGGGGGGGGATAGCTTAAGGACTTCCACTAACTTTCCCTTAGTCCTCGCGGTCATCGGTTTTACATACCTTTAGCACACCCATCATTTTGGTTTCTTCAATAACTTTACACACCTCAAAAACCCAAGCAAACAGCTCATCTATGTTGTTATAATTAATTTTTGTCCAGTGTTCATACTTGTGGGTTTGTTTGTTTATAATACATAGATAAAATGTAGACCCATCTCGTCTTATACATCACTCAACTTCCATTCTATGCCGGTTTAGCACTTCCCAAGCATTGTGTTCATTTATCAAGAAGTCTCCACCTTTGTTATTGTACTGTGACATGTTTACCACAGAGCATAGGAACGGACTGAAGCAAATGAACGGCTCATACAAGCTTATTAAAAGCGTTAGAGTGGGGGGTATCACGTGATACACGACATAAGTTGTAAGGTTAGCAGTTTACTTTAAACAGTAATTTATGTGGGTCAAGGTCATTCAAACTTTAAAAAATTTTTACCTCCAAACACTTGTAGCAAGCTACAAGCGTTTGGAGGTAAGTTTTTTTTATTTGTTAAAGATTTTTGTAACTTAGTCTTCACCCTCAAGGACACGGTTTGAGATTGTCCCAGTGACTTTACATCACCGCCAGGTTAAAGTATTATACAAGTCAAGTGTTTTTTTTTTTATTACTTGACTTGTATAATACCCCTCTCCCTTACTTTAAGAGGGTTAAGACTAAATTTGGAAAAATAATTTGGAAAAAGACTTTTAAATATTGTCCAACACAACCTAACAATTTTGATTTTTTGGTGAGCCCATGTCCTAGTCCATTTCCCAAACAGATAGGCATCCTTTTCTTCGAATTAAATAAGCCCCGGGGACAAAAAATTCTCTTTGTACCATCGCAGGTGGTACTTTCATTCTATGAAGGCGGCCATCACCTTTTAGAATGATTTGCACATTTATGTTAAATGCTCCATAAGCTTGAACAATGAAATAATATTTTTTGTCCCTCTTGAGCCTATTAATTTTCAGCTTCTGCGGACTGTTGGGGTGTTTGAACTTGGACTTTTCAGGCATAATATTAAGGCTATAGGGCTTTGGTGTCGGAATTTTGATTTTCTTATTCAAGTGTCGTTGGCAACGATCTTTTTCTGGAAGAGCAAAACTCGGACAACAAAGAACCACAGCCTCTCTGCTAAACCAAACATAATCGCATTTATCACGCTTGCCAGCAGGGCATTTAACACGATTACGTTTCTTTTGTGTTGGACTCTTAGTGTTTTGGAGCTTCTCCGAATTAGGCTGGCTAGAAGAAATAGGGGTGGAAGGGGGTGGAAGAGGCAAAGATTGGTCAAAAGGAATGGAGCAAACAATTTTGGGTGGGGTAGGAGAGCGTGTTAGGTCTATGGAGGGAAGTTCAGGGGAAAAGATGGATTTACGGGGTGCTTTGGTTGGTGTGGATGGCATGGGGGATATGGGTGAGGGACATTGTGATTTGGTGTAGGATAGGATTTTCTTTGTGCGGCTATAGGGGGTTATCCTCGACCTTGACGCCTCTTAAAACACCGCAGACTCCGATCCCGAGTCTGATAGCAGCGAGAGTGCAGGAGAGGCTATCAGGACTCGTCCGCTGGGGTTTTTTGATGATGCCGCAGGTGCGCCAACCTCTTCCGAAGCTGCAGGTGCGCCAGTCTCTTCCGATGCTGCAGGTGTGCCAACCTCTTGCAATGTTGGTGGCAATGGTGAGAGGCTGGGCATCGAGGCAGGCTGCGGTGGCGGCGGCGGCGGCGGCATCGTCAGGCAGCTCAGAATCTGCGCTGTCATGAGGTATTCTAGGATCGGAGCGGAGGACGATGAGGGCTGAGGCGTGTTGGCCGAGGTTGAAGAAGCTGGTGGGTAATTCTTGAGCTTAAGACCCATCTTGATGAAGCGAATAAATGAAGAGTAAATATGAAAAGAGTAAGTATGAAAAGAAGATTGAAATAACTAAACAAAATCTCAGGAGCGAGAGAGGACCGTCCGGTACGGGAACCTGGACAGGAATGAGAAGTGCATGCCACCCGGCCGCCTTATATCCCCACCGGGGCCGCCACGCCCAGGATATCAGGGGTGGGGGAGGGGGTGGGGGTGGAGGGGGGGGGGTCGCACTTTTTGTCGGGGGGGGGGGTTCGCACTTTTTGTCGGGGGGGGGGGGTTCGCACTTTTTGTCGGGGGGGGGGTTCGCACTTTTTGTCGGGGGGAGGGGGGGGGGGGCTCGCACTTTTTCAAAAAATAAGCCCCACTTGGGACATTTATGTTGCCATCGCTGAAGCCTCCCAAGAGACCCAACTATAAACAATTCCAAACTTGTGCGTTACTAATACCTAACTGTTAACTTTTAAAAGACCTCTATATATATAAACTGTGTTAATAAGATCTGACTGTTAAAGATTTTGAAAACTTTTATATTTAGGTCAAGGTCACGAAAAAACTTTAAAAAAATTAAGCCCCACACCCCCCTATGGGGGTGTGGGGCACTTGGGTTGTCATCGCTGTAGCCTCCGAAGAGACCCAACTATGACAACAAGGCAACATCCAATGTCGTGTACTCTTCACCACGCGAGACTTGTAAACATTTACTGCATTTCCAACTAATAACTTTTCCAATAGCTAACGAAATGTCATTTACATAATTTTGAAAGAAACTGAGGACGCCCTAGTGGCTTACGTCCTCGGTCCGAGTGCAGAGAGGCCATCGCTCATTACCCCCGTATAAGCGTACAAACGGACCACCTCCTATTTCTCAGCCGCATTGAAGCATGCATGAGAGGAGCCTAACAATTATAAAAAAAGTGGCTTTACACGGGGGCCTACTCCCGTAACCCTATCTTTAATATTTTTAATTTAGCAATGCAGTAAATTTTTACAAGTCCTATGTGGGTCAAGGCCACACGGACATTAAAAAATTTCGGCCCCCGTACATCCATGGCGAACCACGAATGTTCGGGGGCCTTGGGGACAAAAAAAAAACACAAATAGCTAACAAAGTTTCATTTACATAATTTTGAGTTTCCAGAAGGGAAACTAACTGAGGACACCCTAGTGGCTTACGTCCTCGGTCCGAGTGCAGAGGCCATCGGCTTATTACCCCCATATAGGCGTACAAACGGACGCTCCTATTTCTCAGCCGCATTAAAGCATGCATGAGAGGAGCCTAACAATTATACAAAAGTAACTTTACACGGGGGCCTACTCCCGTTCCCTGTCTTTACGATTTACTTTGAGCATTGCAAAAGCTCAAGGGGGAAATGCTACAACAAGCGTATACAATTTAGAAAAATATAACACACTTACAACACGCGGGAGCGGACTGCGAGCCGGCTCTGGCTGGGCCCCCTTATATCCCCACCGGGGCTGCCACGCCCAGGATATCAGGGGTGGGGGAGGGGGTGGGGGTGGAGGGGGGGGGTCCACTTTTTGTCGGGGGGGGGGGGGGTTCCACTTTTGTCCGGGGGGGGGGCTCGCACTTTTTGTCGGGGGGGGGGGGGCTCGCACTTTTTGTCGGGGGGGGGGGTCGAGGTAAGTTAAGTGGGTCAAGGTCACCCACAACACTTGTACTCTAAGTGTTGGCTATACCCCACCACAACTGGGTCCCTAGGCTGCACAACACCGCTTCGCCAGTATGTCTCCGGCTTCCATGCGGTGCGCCTCGCTGTTCTCTAGCTCTCTATATGTAAGTAATTTTACAAGTTCTGAATGTAGGTCACTACACTTTGACTCTGGACGATATCGACTTGTAGTATTTCAGTGTTTTGACTCAAGGTCATCACACTTTAACTCTAGCACATCGGTTATCGTACCAGAGGTGCTCAATAACCTAACTTGTAATGTTTAGGGTGGCGTTTGCACGCCACGTGGTATCGCCATGAGTGTCCAGTCCAAGTTTTAAGTTAAATTAATTTTACTGTAATCTTTTCCATTTCTGCTTCGTTTTGCCAAAGTATAAGGTGTCGCTTAATAAAGTGGTATTTCTCTAAAGTTATAGGAGATTGCAAGGATACAATTAGTTTATTTAGGAGACTCTTCATCTTGGAGTTTAACACAATTTCCACTTTGACTTTGCTTCCTTGGCTCTCACAGCCTAAGCTGTACAGAAATGTTTCTTCTAGTGCCAACTCGGCCAAGAGAACAGTGTGTTGACTGTAGGACAGCTCATGGTGAAGTGATGCGAAACTCCAGCGTACCACCTCACCTTCCCCCGCCACTGTGACCTTCCCCCACTCCTGCTGTTTCCCCACCTCTTTTCCCTTGACTCATGCGCTACAAGCAGTCTCTCAGTATTGTGCGGACTTTTGTGAGGGGAAGCCATGTCGCGGGACGCTTTAGGTAAGAAACTTAGCCGTGTTAAGACTTTATTAGTTGCTCACTGTCCACCACTGAAAGTTAAGAGAGTTTCAACTTTAGCTAAGTGGCGCAAACTGTTGCGCGGACACCCTAAGTTTTATACAAAACAGACTAATGTCAGTTTTACTGATGAGGATTTGTTTAAAATATTGGATGAAATGACTTTTCCTTGCAAAATTCAGTTAGTTACTCCCATTCCTGACAGTTTAGAGTCTTAGTCTCTCAAGCCGATATACCTAGAGTACACGGAGCCTGACAGTCAGTCACTCGGTGGCTGTCGTGGGGTGCGCATCGGTGTCGGCGCTCTGTAGTTGTTAAGTGTTCAAGGTCACAGTAATATGAAATTGCGGATGTTGTGCTTGTTCAATGGCCTCTGAGGACTAGTGGATGACGGTTTTAAGCAAGGTCATGTCGCAAACTCGAGTTTGACTTGGCACTTTTGCTGTTTCTCATCGCAAATTCGCTCCAAGTCTTCAAGGTCACGTGGACTCTGACTGAAACTCGGAGCGTAGTGCGAGAAACGGCAAAAGTGCCAAAAAATTTTGAGTTTCGGCGTGACCTTGACCTTAACAGTGTCAGTGACGTCATTTTGATGATGTAATGGATGATGACGTCATCAGCATGTCATTTCTGTGACGTCATGGGTGTGACGTCACGGAAATGACGTCATCGATGGTTACGTCATCAATTACGTCATCGATGACGTCATTTTGATGACGTCATGGGTATGACGTCATCGATTGCGTCATCATCGATGACGTCATCGATTACGTCATCGATGACGTCATCGGGGTCGTTGACCTTGGCGATGACGTCATCACATTCCTCAGAGGTCATTGAACTGAGCCAGCAACCGCAAAAACACACTACTAATGTACATTTGTATGATAAATATTTATCTCAAATATGTACTGAATTCAACTATCTGTTATGGAAATAAAAGTTATTATGTGAAAAAACAAAACGGTGGCTAGCGGCTTGACGATGGATTTTAGACCACTATTTGTATAATGTTTTTTTCTTGTCTCAAAGCAAGGAACAAATATACAAAATGGTTCCAGAGAGTTTTGGGACACCCTGTATTGCTATAATGGTGTGATACGAGGTTTATTTGCTTTAAAATGATTTCAGAGAAAACATTAAAATTTTACATTCATGTTTGTCAGATAAAAAAAACCTTGCTATCAATATCACCGATGTATTACCAATCCCCACAAATGTCGTAAAATAATTGATTTAAATTTACAAAGGGAATGTGTAGAAAACTTATAGCATGGAATGAAACGGCACAAGAGGGATTTGACAATGGTTTAAACTCAAATAATTGCCGCACCACAAATTTAATTACAGAAGTAATTTTCAGTCGCTCTCTATTAGTGGTGATGATTGATAGATTAACTTCAACTAGTGGAGTGTAGGGGCAAAGGCCCCTAAAAATGAAAATGGTGATTCCTACGAAAATAAGTTTCAATTTATTACCTAATTGCAGTATTAGGCCTTCTGTGTTTGTCTCAAGCTGTAATGTGAAATTTACACGTTTGGGTTTTAATATTTCCTAATCTTGACGTAACTTTTTGGCGGTATCAAATCAGTAATTTACTAATAATTTCCCCTGTATTAAAATACAGTAGCCTATTTTGTGGAATAAAATTATTACACTATTATACTACCAAACACAGTAAAAGGTATTATACCTACCTTATTTTATTAAGGTTAAAATAGTTTTAACCTTAACATGTTTGATGAGTTTGTAACTCAAATAAATAAAATAATTCAATACAACATAAGCCCATTAATACTGTACACTCTTCACCCTGGACCCCTGTGCCCCCCATTTCCCCAAACTCCCCGTGAGATCATTCCACGTCCCCTTGCTCCTGTTCACCTCTCCTGATCCGTGTTTCCTGTACCCCCTATGCCCCGGGGCCCGAGTACCCCCCATGCCCCTGGACTCCCTTGTCCCCTCATAACCCTGTGCCCTTCATTCTCTCTTGCCCACATGACCGCAGTTCTTCCCGTGGCCCCATTGCCCTCTATGTTCCTCATTCCTCCCAATGCCCCCCATGCCCAACCAACTTACGTGCCACCGCCGTCTCTAGTAGGCCCCACCCTTTGTGTCCCCATTCCCATGCCCCCATACCCCCGTGCCCTATGCCCACCTCCTAATGCAACCTATATTCACATCCCCCCCAACCCCATAGTGCCCCCAACAACCCTCGTGCCCCATGCCTCCGCACCCAGGTACTCCCTACCTACTTGCCCACAATTCTTCCCCGTGGTCCCCATGCTCTCTATGTTCCCCAAGCCTCCCCAATGTCCCCATGTCCATCTGCCCCCCCGTGCCTCGTGCCACCGACGCCCCGAGTGTCCATTGTGCCTTCAATCTCCCGCTTCGTCACGTGCCCCCGGGCACCCTATGTTTCCGTACCCCCATGCCCGACGTTGCTCCCCGTGGCAACTGTGTCCCCCATGCCCATATACCCCTTTTGCCACAGACGCCCCTAATGCTCCTTGAGCCCCATCACCCCCACCACCACATGCCCAGTGCATCCTCTTGCCTCCCCAGAGTGCCCCTATGCTTCCGCACCCTCCATGCTTTTGTACCCTCATGTTTGTACCGTCGCCGTTTCTCCCTGTGCCCCTATGCTGCCCATACCTCCACCGAGCCCCTCATGTCCCAATGTCTCCAGTGCCACCGACACCCCTCGTGCCCTTCGTGCCCCCTTATCCCCGGACTCATCTGTATTCCCCGTGGTATTGTGCTGCCATCCCCGCCGTCCTCCCAGTACCTCCGTGCCCTCCTGTGCCCCGCACCATTTCCCCTATATCTCCCATATCCCCCCGTGCCACCATTCCTCCTTAAGCTCCGTGCCACCGACGTCCCTCGTAAATTGATTGTAGTCTATTTTGTCAGTTGGTCAATGAAGTAGAACACTGACTGATATATTGTTAGTTTTCGCACACTATCATTTATATAAAAGAACTACCGTCTTTATGGATTAACGGGCGTTTATTGTTTCCCTACGACCTACGTAAAGAAAAAAACAGAGAATTAATCAAACCAAAACAAAATATTCCTCATTCTGAGGTTATCCATAGTTAGTAGTTTACATAAAATGATTCAGTCGAAAATAAATTAACACTCAACAAAACGATTCAACTCTTCAACTCTATCAACTCTATCTCGTATTAATAGCCATATAAAGCAGTAACGTAATAACTAAACGACATTGACTGAGTAAAGACAACTAACCATTATATTAACCATGCCACGTCTAAGATAATTTTAACTTTTTTTCATTTTTTAATGCTGAATATACCAAACATTCTACTCTTATTTCCTTAATGACATAGATGGGGCGCCACGAAGATGAAATCTCCTGTGGATCCATAATTCGTTCATGACTATTAGTGTTCACCTTTTTTTATAGTGCATTTCCAATTTTAAAAAGTTATAACTATGAGGTTATCTTAACTCAAAATATCTGCTGAATAACCAGCTGAGTTTATGACAAAACACTGCAACATCTGCTTAATCACACGTGGAGGTCTCAAAATCTTCTTCCCATTAGATTAGCATTGGAACTTCAAGGTCCAATGGGGCGAAGCTCAGGTAACTTTTGATAATTCTGGTATTTTTCCTTGCGTCCTTGGCCCTGAAGCTTTAAAATGAGCCATCATGCTTTACCCTACCTTTCTTCTAACTCGAGATATTTCGTGGGGACCGATTCGCTTACGGAATTATATATATAGATTATTTTGTGATAGTAATTCATTTAAACTTAACGTCAAAATGGAATAAGATTCTAAATTGTGGTGCATGTACTAAATGGATTTTCGTTTTCTTTCTTCTACTTTAATTGTACGGTCGTGGGTTTAAAAATATGATTTTATTAATTATATTGCTTTAAAAATTATATTATAGAAATAAATAATGACATTTTATGTAATAAATAACTTTTGACAACAAAGATTAATAATATTAACGCATCAATAAACATTTTTCTATTCAAATAGAAGATATAAATTTTATCTAATTACCTCCAAATTTCAAACAAATTAGTCACTCTACGGAAACCATAATTTTTTGTGTTTCTTGATTTTTGTTCATATTATAAATAAATAACTATAAGGATATGATATCCCGGTAATTCGTCCGTAGAATTCCGTTGCAACAGACGCCGAAGCATCCATACGATCTGATGGTTGCAATTTTCAGATTAGACTAGTAGTGTCTTTTGGCCACTCCTGGGCCAGGTCAAGGTCAAGCGGTTGGAAGTGGCAGGTGTGGGTTCGAACGTGGCAGCTGTCCATGGGGGCGAGGGAGGGATGGGGAGGGGAGGGAGGGTTTACAGGAGGGGATAGAGTTTCGGGAGCGCATTCGTTTGCGGATCGTCGACGGGGAAGGTTGTAGCGGTTAGGGTTTAAGAACAAAATTGACCAGTGGCGAGGGTGGGATTCGAACCCGGCCCGCCGGCGTGTGAAGCCGGCGCCTTACCCCTGCGCCACCGAGGTAGTTGTCGGGAGGCGGTGGAAATGTGTCAGATAGCCTGTGGCGACGGCCGGCGTAAGGGTTCGCGGTTTGTCCACCAGAGTGTACTAGGGGCGCGTTTAGTTCTCACTTTATCCAACAGATCGTAGCACGTGTGGCTGCACCTAGTTTACCTTAAACCCGACAGAGTGTAGCTCAGTTATTTTGCTGGAGAGAAAAAGACAGATAGCTTAAGAAAAGTATCGGCAGCCGCAGAATGTAATTAATTATTCAGGTGCAGGATCGCAAGTAATGTTCCGTGGATAATCAATTGGGGTTAGAACTGTAATAGTAGACGGTTGTAAAGTGTATCACCTGCAGGTGTGCAAGAAATGTCCCGTGCACGATGAAGTAGGATTACAATTGCCAATTGTACAGGTAAATACTGTATTGCAGCAGTAAGTACAATACTAGACGGTTGTAAAGTGTATCACTTGCAGGTGTGCAGGAAATGTCCCGTGCACGACTAAGTGGAATTACAATTGGCGATTGTAAATGTGTCAGATAGTCTGTGGCGACGGCCGGCGTAAGGGTTCGCGGTTTGTCCACCAGAGTGTACTAGGGGCGCGTTTAGTTCTCACTTTATCCAACAGATCGTAGCACGTGTGGCTGCACCTAGTTTACCTTAAATCCGACAGAGTGTAGCACTGGGTGGAAAAGTACGGGAAAAGGATGCAGGGGTACCAATCCCCAGGTAAACCCCAAAATATCCCCATGAATTCCCCAAATTTCCCCGCATTGTTACCAACTTATGCTATCCGCTACAAACATAAGAAATGAAATGCTGGGGGGTTATACTATAAAAAGTGTGTAAAACCCAAAAATGTTGCCCATACAGTATATAAAATCAATGGCTAGAAGCTGTTGAAACCATGGAGTTAGATTGTTTCTGTAAAATGTGTTTTGTGCGTAAAAGTTTCAGCTGTAAAGTGTTCGGAGCCATGATAATACTTGTGAGGAGACGCGTACTCTTTAAAAGTTAGCCGACATATGACCGCGACGGGGAAGGTTCCATAAGAGAGAGAGAGAGAGAAGTAGATAGATAGTTTAAGAAAAGTATCGGTAGCCGCAGAAGTTAGTTTTAATTATTCTGTACGGGTTGGTCATCAGCCACAGGAGTACGAGAAATGTCCCGCGGATGAGTACTCTTACTTACATTTGGCGATTGCACAGGTGGATCTTACGCTGTGTATCTAGAGTTTTGTATTAATAACGAGCTTTTAGTTGTCCTATAGTTCAAGATTATAGAGCAGAATAAAACACATATTGAAGGAGGAGCGGTCATATAAACTAGCTAATAACGTGAATAAGAATAGTCGGGCAGGATCGCCAACAGGTGTAACAAGATCGAAACGTCGATACTTTTTAGCATGTCAGTTAAGACAGTCTGTAAAATAATATCAGTAGAACAAAATGCTGCAAAGGTCAGGTCTTGCACAATACAACTGGTGAAAACTGAAGTGTTTCTTAAGCTTAGCCAATGTAGTACGCGGCCTGGAAACAGTGGAGTCAAATTGTTTCTCTAATATGTGTTTTGGGCGTAAAATTTTTTGCTGTAACGTTTGCGGAGCCAAGATAATACCCAAGGGGAGACGTGTACTGTCCAACTAGTCAGAGCGTATATGGTCGGTCGGTGGACGCAAGTGTGTCCGAATATATAGAGACTGATAGCGTGCTAAACGAAACTAGCAGAAATGAACGCAAGTCCAAACAAGTACAGTTGTACTATTGTGTACAGAGGTAATACTCATTAAAACGGTGTTTACCGTATGAGATTTGGCGAACAAATGGAGAACGACGGTTAGATGGCTGATTTTATAGGGACAGCTATTGGTATAGGTTGTAGACGGCGTGCGAGGGTGTATAAAGCTCTGTCGGCAGATGTGCCGGTAATTTATGCACTAAATCTGCATATAATAGTTCCGGAAATCTCCCAAAGTAGACGCGGCAGATGTACGTTTGTCATTCACGTTACACAAGTCTGTTTCATTTAATAATTTACCTTTCAAAGAATTCAATAAGAAATATATTGAAGTTGTTTTGGAATATTATTTATCCAACCCAATAAGCTGAGCCGTGCATTTTAATTTTGTCAAGTTTAGGTACATTATTTAATTAGACAGCCTTTGACCAGCAGTTATTAAACTATGACACGGTCGGTTTAGTGTTTTAAGAGTATAGCGAACAACAATCTTATTTCTGTTGTTATAAAAACATAATAAATTTTCGTTTTAATAAAAAAATATAATGATTTTGGGGGAAAAAACTAAGTATGGGACCTTAAATCCAAGGTTTGGATTCAGTTTGTAATAATATTCGTATTGTGTTTGTAAAAGTCTTAGGTTTAAAAACTGCGTATTTATCATAGGAAACAAGTATTAAAAGTTTAAGAAACTCCGATTTAAAGTTAGCTTAAACATCTAAACAAACCTGAATATATTTTCTAGTACAAAACTTTCGTATAACTTTTCTATTAAATATGTTTATAATCTGACTATAGCTATGTAGCCTATACCCGTTCTTAACGCGGAGTGTGTGTGTAAAGTTTATTGAAACAAATCATATCAATGGCTTCACAAATTAAATAGATCACTTTCAGTTGGTTTATTCCAACATATCTAGATATCAAGTTTTTATGCTTAATAGTTCCCAGGTACATTTGTCAAACTCTTGTTACATACGTTTCTCATTTAGGTAAGAAGCTATTTCCATTAATGTTTTTGTTGCAGTTTGATTTAACATTTAAATTCGTATAGTGATTTACTTTATAGTCATATGAGAATAAACTCTATCAAGAAAACTAATATTTTTTTAAAAAAATATTATAGATTATTATGAAATATAATATTGAATCCTTGATTGGATGTGATGACAGCCACATACCATTTCCAATGAAACCCACTCCCGCATAACTTGTTCTACCCATGAAAGCTATCTACAGACGCATGTACAACATTAAATCTAAATTCAAAACTAATCAACGCTTAAGTTTTAAGCGACAATACTAATTGTGTAACAATATGCATAAAGTATTTTAAAATTCATATTTATAACCCAGAAGTAGTTGACTTAACTCACCGTATTTAGGCTAGTCAAAAGTTAAAGGGTTTAATATGAATGAGTCAGTATTTAACATTTTAAGTGTTGTCATTTTAAGTGGTGAAAATGACAAACTGTATAATTCAACTCAAAGGTAGATTCGAATACTCCCATAAGATTAACATTCAATATTTCTTTTACTATGAGGCAGAACCTTTTTGACGAACGATGCTTTGGAACGGCTAAAATTGTTCGAATTGCACCATTTAACAGTAATAAAAATTTTCATACCATTTTACTAAAGCCCTTGTCGTGTGAAAAGAGATTAAAGATTGGTATCATAGCACAACTTGGCTACTTTGACGTAATATGGGGCGAATCCCTAAGGTCGCAAAGGCAATTAAAGTAGCAATGAACATTTACACCACTCTAGTCTATGATATGAAAAAGAAAAAAAAATTAGACCATTAGGTAAAATCGTTATCCCATGAAAAGAGAACAAAATATTACCCATGAGCGTTACAGACATAGTGACGGACAGAAAGAGAGAGATGGAGACAGACAGAGGTATGCTATGCATACAAAGTAAAAATAACCGAACATTTCAAGATTCTAATCAATGTACAGACAAAACACAAATTTTATTAATAAAAATAGATTGTTGCGGGAAACTCAAGTAAAATATAACGCAAGAGTTAATGTAAGTTACTTATAATAATTATACAATAAAATAATTATACATTAAATGATAAACAGAAAATAGAGCGAATTTTTCTTTTGCCCAGCCAATTTACCAACGTGACGACAGAGTTGTTTAGAATATGCAGATGCATCACAAGTTACTTTTTGTTGACATCCTTTGATTAAATGGGCAACATATCATGATATCGCCTATAGTAATTTGTAGTAAGTATTTATTGTAAATAGTTAATTAGATTCTTAATGAATGGTGCGGTCTTAACTCTTTTACTGATAAGATCCCCTACACCTAATAATAGATACTAAAAGCCCTTTTGCGATTCAAGGTTTATTTTTAGTAATTTTACATGAATAGTTGATTGGTTTGGTTGCTGCGTGGATTGCTTTATTAAAAATGTTAACAAACTAATCAGCTGCTTCGTTAGAATCAGTGCAATTAGTAATTGTATCCGAATGTTGCAAAAATAAAATATAACTATCTTTTCCTTATCTATAAAAAAATTGGAGGTTTGAGAACAAGGATTTACATGTTGTGCCGTTGTCACAAGATACCAATTTTAGCCCTATACAAAACATTGAGGTAACGTTCCGCAAGCGGTGTTCTGTTATCCACAATAATACATAATTTGGTGTCTTCTATAACAACTAATGCATTTGGTCCCTCAACCGAGGTTCATAATACCGCTCAAAGTCATGAAAAACAGTTCCAGGTCTTTGAACGGCCTCTAATAAACAACAAGGAACGTGAACGATCACAATGAAGCAATAAAAAAAAAACAACTTTATACCCATCCAAAGTGCTTTGCTGTACAAATTATATTTGCATACATTATTTAAATATTTGCTAGGTACATATAGTTATACCACCTTAATATTTGTATATAATACAATTTTCGTGCACTTGAAGCCGCAGTCATACGACTGTTGGCTTGGTTCTCAAAAACCCTATTAGCTAGAAACTTAAAACAAAAAATTTACTTAAAATTAATATACTGTACAATGTATCTGACAGCTTACTATTCATTACTTTACAAACACACTAAAAACAAAGCAATAATCATAAGCATCATCATGAGTAAAACTTATACTACAATTGGACTTTAACATATATATATATATATATATATATATATATATATATATATATATATATATATATATATATATATATTAAATCACGTGAAATGAAACTTTTACTATTAAATGACGTGATACATGTATGTTATGGTATAATAGTTGTATTATTATAATATATTAATCATACTCAAATGACTGTAAAACAATGTAAGTAATAATTTTACGTATGAAAAAAAATTGTGAAATTATGTTTAAATTATCGTGTATAAAAAGCATAAAAATTCCTTAATACCAGTGAAACATGCTTTTATGATATTTGTAATGGTGAAACCCACTTTAAATCAAGTTAAAATCTTAAAATTGTGCCCTCATCATTAGTGACATCTTATCAGTTTTTAGTCGAAACCATGTTACATATTTATTAACTGACTTGAAAGTATGTAATCTATGTGTGTCGGTGCTACAATTACGAATTTAAATTTTAAATTCATGATGAACACTATTATAAACTGCGATAAATAATAACCATCATTAATAAGAAAAAATTCAACCGTTTGTCTAAAATGAATGCGTGTATCGATAGCTCCGTTGCACCGCCGGTCGGTCATTTTTGTGCTGTTGGACGTGTTTTGTGTCTACATTTGGAATAAAAACGCTTTTAATCATTCATTGGAAATAAGACAATTGTTTTAATGTATAAATAACATTTGAAATCAATGTTTTATTTTAAATTTATTTACTGTATTTTTTTCTACACCTTCATAGCTACATTACTTTTAATCTTAACTGTGATTTTTTCACAATCTTATTGTAGCCTAATAATTATAGGGAGCAGATTACTTTTGATTTCCCTATCTCCACCATGTTAACATATGTTCTTTTTTCTCACAAACTATTACAGATAAATGGTTGTAATTTTTTTCAATATGGACTTTAATTTCTAAGCCATCTTTAGGCCAGAGGATTTTTTATGTACTTTCGTTTTGTATTGATAATGTTCTATTTATTAAATATCATAAATGGTTGATTTAAAAACATTAAAAAATTATAGATGTTTTGTGAGTCATACTTTCGAAAACCCCCTGGTCTAAAGTGTTATGACATCCTAGTGGTGCGTGAAAAATTTCACTTTTGTAATACAAACGGTTACCAAGTTAAAGGTATATTTACGTTAGGTTAGGTAAGGTAAATATCAAATTGTATCAATTCCACTCCATGCCCACTTTTTAATTTTTGCCATAAACCCTATGAGGACAAGTCTTTAGGTTTGCCGCTATATTAGTGCTATAAGCAAATATGTGTTAAGCTTTACCTAGTGAATGTACATATCGAATTTCACAGAATTGCGTTAATAAATATGTGAGATAGAGGGTTTGAATTCCTCATAACAAGAACAACATGAAAAATATTTGTTTTTTTATTTTTCTCTGTAACCTGTTAACCCAAACTAAAAATTTTAAAACAAGATTGATTTTTTAAACTCTTTTAAAATGTTTTTAGTTAAAAGAAAACAATTTTTCTTTAGTTTAAGAAATTGAGATTCAAAATTGTCAAAAATTCATTTGAAACCTCATAAAACCTTGTTCCCATAACCCGATCATGCTGCTTCACGAATTTATGAAAATAGAGCTGGTCTTAAACCTCCATATCAATTTAATAAGAATTGGTGGTTTTCTTGTTATCAGTATCAAGGACACATGCATACAGATATATATTAATATGTGAAAATGAACAAATGGTGTTCACAGGTTTTTGAACTAAAATGAAGAACGCTGCTACCAAAATAATAGAGACCCAAATTAGACAAACATTACTAAGTTATTGCTAATAAAAATAGTTGGCTTTAATTCACTTTTGTTATAGTGTCATAGTAATCAAGCTATTAAATCTACACCAGACTCTTCGCAGATAACAGCTGTCAAAAAACTGCTTAAAATAAAACATTCCTTTATTTTTGTTTACTTTTAGTTGTCATTTCGTTAAAATAGCAACCCATAAGATCAATGTTAAAAATTACGATTTTTTAAACTTAAATTTAGAGCGAATTCGATTTTTCCTGGGATTGAGGCTGTTTCTAAACTTATCTTTTGGGCCAAAACACTCTTAAATGCTAAGTTTAAGCAAAATCTATCCGCTAGATTTCAAGATCGTAGAACATACATCCCTTCAGACATTGCTCGTATTTAAAGTATAGGATTGAAACAAGATACAAGATACTTTATTTTTAATCACAACATGTATGGAAATATATTTTTTCACAAGGCTAAAAGACTTGAATGCGAGGAAGAGGTTAAGATTCACGTATCACTAACGACATTTCTAAGGTTAATATATAATTATGAATATATCTAACATCAACCGAATTAAATAATTAGCTTAAATTAATGTGCTTTACTAAATCCTAAAAATAATAACAAATTAATACATTAAATAAAAAATATAGATTCTGTTTCCAAATTCTTGTATAAAACTGGAGATAAATTTAATTTGTATTAATTTTTAGAAATAGTATGATATTTAAAAAAGAAAGTCTCTTTAATAAATTATAAAAAGTAATAATAAAAGAGAACAAGTGTTATCAAGCTTCACATCTATTTGGTTTGAATTAGCAGGCAAAAAGCGGCTTTATTTAGTGTTTGAGGAAAGTATTAAGTATATGGAGATTGTTTCAGCGACACTAGGACGATGCTTAAGAACCACTCCTCCACCCTTCTCTTGTAGACGGCAACATTGATAGCCTTAGTATTTGTGATATTGTTTGGAAGGTGTCTGTAAAGGTGGTTGGCCAGATAAAAATAATTATGCAAATCTACTCTTAATTTTAAATTTGGGAAAGCAATACTTAAGTTCAATTTATTTCTGGTGCTATACTGATGGGAAGTAGTGATCAGAAAAATCATGTTTGTTTTATTTAATACAAATGAATAAGGATTTTAGATAGAGTTGTCTGATGTTAAAAACTGGAAAATCTGAATATAGGCTACTAATTGGGTAGGATATCCCTGATCTTTTTTTTTAGAATTATTTTATTATAGTTCTCTGCGTGATAGCCGGTGGTTTCATCACCGAGGCAGATGCATCACCCCACGCCAGTATCCCATATATTGCAATATGGACTGCTCATAAGCGTAATACACACTCCTGCAGTGATCCGTGGTCAGCACCTGTCTTAGCTGTCTTTAAGCAAAAGTCATTGTTTTTAGTTTACGTTTTAAGAATTGAATGAGGGCATTCCATGACATCTTTTGGTGTAAAAATATTGTTAAATATTTATATGGATCCACTTGCTCCACAATGCCAAAGCTGCAATCAGCAGACCGCGGATCACCACAGAGGAATGAATTTTAAGCTCTCTTTGACCTGACCCAGAGGTGCTTTTAAAATAAATTGGAAAACACTTTGTTTTTTTTATATCTATACAAAGTATATTGTGGTCAAACCAGTTCTTTATTTTAGCCACGTCAGAGGCTGCCTGCTCAAATTCATCATCCCACATTTTCCCAAGCGATACTAGAGCTGGATCACCAGCAAAAGAAAACAATTCACCATTAATATTTAATTTTGATTTGTTGTTTATGTATATTAGAAACAGCAAAGGTCGTCCTAGGATACTTCCTATCGGCAGGAAGCGGTTACCCGACGTATGCCACAAACTGGCAAATTTATCATTTTGAAATAAATTTGGTATATACTTGGTATATTTCTAAATTTTTGTATTAAATAATAAAGAACTATTATTTGGTTAAAAACAAATCTTTGCAGCAAACCAATGCACAAAATTCTAAAGTGTTTTAATCAAAAAGAAATGTTTTAAAGTAAATGTATCAAGTGAAAGATAAAAAAAAAAAAAAAAATTGAAAACCTAGCTATAATCGGCTAACCAGCTGATATCCTACATTTCTCATGTTTTGAGATTTAGAATCAGAATATTCTGTTCGCATGATGTTCTATTTTTATGCAAATTGGTTTTTAATCAAATTAATTTAAATTTAAATGTTTATAGTTTATCTAATACTATTTTAATAAAATATTTTATATTTTCTAGTTTGGATATCAAAAACTATGTCTAAATACAACAATGTATTACTAATTTATATCACTATTAAGTTGACAGGCAATATCAGACGTTACATTTACTTTTAAAGACAAGAGAGTCTAGTAACTTAGTATTTAGTTTCAAAATCAAAAGAGTCTGATAGTTTAGTAAAGCGAATGTTTTGAATTGTACGAAGTCACACATTAGATTTAGTCCAGCATAGAAAAAGAGGTTTGTTGGTTTAATCTTTCTGCAAACTCGACATGACATTGACTTTCAAAGACAAACGAGTCTAGTAATATAGTATTTTACTTTCAAAGTCAAAAGAGTCTGATAGTTTAGTAAGTATTTGTACATGTTTGTGCGGGCTCGGCATTTATAATTTACTTTAAAAGTCAAAGAGTCTAGTAGCTTAGTATTTTACGTTCAAAATCTTAGTTTCTGTTAGTATTTGCACATATTTTTGCAACTCAACGTGTAATTTGTGCAGACTTGATATTACCTTTACTTTCAAAGACAAGAGAGTGTAGTAACTTAGTATTTAGTTTCATAATCAAAAGAGTCTGATAGTTTAGTAAAGCGAGTGTTTTAAGTAGTACGAAGTCACACATTAGATTTAGTACAGCATAGAGAAAGCTGTTCGTTGGTTTAATCTTTGTGCAGACTCGACATGACATTGACTTTTAAAGACAAACGATTCTAGTAATATAGTATTTTACTTTCAAAGTCAAAAGATTCTGATGGTTTAGTTAGTATTTGTACATGTTTGTGCCGTCTCGGAATTTATAATTTACTTTAAAAGTCAAAGAGTCTAGTAGCTTAGTATTTTATTTTCAAAATCTATACTATAACTTGACCATTTTAATAACTTGATATTTTTTAAAGTGCAAAAATTCTGTGGGTTTAAATTGTGTGGACTCCACATTGCATTTCCTTTCAAAGTTAATACAGTCTGATAGTTTGATAAAGCAAGTGTTTTAAACTGTACGAAGTCACACATTAAATTTAGTTCAATATAGAGAAAGATGTATGAGAACTCCTCACGCTAGATCAACTATCAAAAAAACCTAGACAAAAAGAAAAAAAAGGAAAAAATAGAAAAACAAAATAAAACAATTGGAAAAAAAAACATAAATAAAAAACAAAAACAAAATAAACTTTTTTCAAAAAATTGAAAAACAAAAGAAAAAAATAAAATTACAAAAACAAAAAGAAAATAAAAATACTAAAAAAGTAAATTTTGCGCGCACACTTGCTTTATCAAACTATCAGACTGTATTAACTTTGAAAGGAAATGCAATGTGGAGTCCACACAATTTAAACCCACAGAATTTTTGCACTCTAAAAAATATCAAGTTATTAAAATGGTCAAGTTATAGTCTGCTAAAAATGTACAGTTACTCGGTTATTAGACTATTTTGACTATAAAAGTAAATTTAAAATGTTGAGCTGCAAAAATATGTTCAAATACTAACAGACACTTTGATTTTGAAAATAAAATACTAAGCTACTAGACTCTTTGACTTTTAAAGTAAATTATAAATTCCGAGACGGCACAAACATGTACAAATACTAACTAAACCATCAGAATCTTTTGACTTTGAAAGTAAAATACTATATTACTAGAATCGTTTGTCTTTAAAAGTCAAAGTCATGTCGAGTCTGCACAAAGATTAAACCAACGAACAGCTTTCTCTATGCTGAACTAAATCTAATGTGTGACTTCGTACTACTTAAAACACTCGCTTTACTAAACTATCAGACTCTTTTGATTATGAAACTAAATACTAAGTTACTACACTCTCTTGTCTTTGAAAGTAAAGGTAATATCAAGTCTGCACAAATTACACGTTGAGTTGCAAAAATATGTGCAAATACTAACAAAAACTAAGATTTTGAACGTAAAATACTAAGCTACTAGACTCTTTGACTTTTAAAGTAAATTATAAATGCCGAGCCCGCACAAACATGTACAAATACTTACTAAACTATCAGACTCTTTTGACTTTGAAAGTAAAATACTATATTACTAGACTCGTTTGTCTTTGAAAGTCAATGTCATGTCGAGTTTGCAGAAAGATTAAACCAACAAACCTCTTTTTCTATGCTGGACTAAATCTAATGTGTGACTTCGTACAATTCAAAACATTCGCTTTACTAAACTATCAGACTCTTTTGATTTTGAAACTAAATACTAAGTTACTAGACTCTCTTGTCTTTAAAAGTAAATGTAACGTCTGATATTGCCTGTCAACTTAATAGTGATATAAATTAGTAATACATTGTTGTATTTAGACATAGTTTTTGATATCCAAACTAGAAAATATAAAATATTTTATTAAAATAGTATTAGATAAACTATAAACATTTAAATTTAAATTAATTTGATTAAAAACCAATTTGCATAAAAATAGAACATCATGCGAACAGAATAATCTGATTCTAAATCTCAAAACATGAGAAATGTAGGATATCAGCTGGTTAGCCGATTATAGCTAGGTTTTCAATTTTTTTTTTATATATCTTTCACTTGATACATTTACTTTAAAACATTTCTTTTTGATTAAAACACTTTAGAATGTTGTGCATTGGTTGCTGCAAAGATTTGTTTTTAACCAAATAATAGTTCTTTATTATTTAATACAAAAATTTAGAAATATACCTAGTATATACCAAATTTATTTCAAAATGATAAATTTGCCAGTTTGTGGCATACGTCGGGTAACCGCTTCCTGCCGATAGGAAGTATCCTAGGACGACCTTTGCTGTTTCTAATATACATAAACAACAAATCAAAATTAAATATTAATGGTGAATTGTTTTCTTTTGCTGGTGATCCAGCTCTAGTATCGCTTGGGAAAATGTGGGATGATGAATTTGAGCAGGCAGCCTCTGACGTGGCTAAAATAAAGAACTGGTTTGACCACAATATACTTTGTATAGATATAAAAAAAAACAAAGTGTTTTCCAATTTATTTTAAAAGCACCTCTGGGTCAGGTCAAAGAGAGCTTAAAATTCATTCCTCTGTGGTGATCCGCGGTCTGCTGATTGCGGCTTTGGCATTGTGGAGCAAGTGGATCCATATAAATATTTAACAATATTTTTACACCAAAAGATGTCATGGAATGCCCTCATTCAATTCTTAAAACGTAAACTAAAAACAATGACTTTTGCTTAAAGACAGCTAAGACAGGTGCTGACCACGGATCACTGCAGGAGTGTGTATTACGCTTATGAGCAGTCCATATTGCAATATATGGGATACTGGCGTGGGGTGATGCATCTGCCTCGGTGATGGAACCACCGGCTATCACGCAGAGAACTATAATAAAATAATTCTAAAAAAAAGATCAGGGATATCCTACCCAATTAGTAGCCTATATTCAGATTTTCCAGTTTTTAACATCAGACAACTCTATCTAAAATCCTTATTCATTTGTATTAAATAAAACAAACATGATTTTTCTGATCACTACTTCCCATCAGTATAGCACCAGAACTAAATTGAACTTAAGTATTGCTTTCCCAAATTTAAAATTAAGAGTAGATTTGCATAATTATTTTTATCTGGCCAACCACCTTTACAGACACCTTCCAAACAATATCACAAATACTAAGGCTATCAATGTTGCCGTCTACAAGAGAAGGGTGGAGGAGTGGTTCTTAAGCATCGTCCTAGTGTCGCTGAAACAATCTCCATATACTTAATACTTTCCTCAAACACTAAATAAAGCCGCTTTTTGCCTGCTAATTCAAACCAAATAGATGTGAAGCTTGATAACACTTGTTCTCTTTTATTATTACTTTTTATAATTTATTAAAGAGACTTTCTTTTTTAAATATCATACTATTTCTAAAAATTAATACAAATTAAATTTATCTCCAGTTTTATACAAGAATTTGGAAACAGAATCTATATTTTTTATTTAATGTATTAATTTGTTATTATTTTTAGGATTTAGTAAAGCACATTAATTTAAGCTAATTATTTAATTCGAGTAGTGTGTTTTGGTTACTTCTGGACCGGAAGTCGTGCCATCTGCCCGAGCAGCTGCTCGAGCAGATGGCGTCAGATGCTGGGGTGCAGATGGCGAGAGCATATGCCCTGAATTTGAAGTAGAATTGGGCATGAATTAAGAGTTAATTTAAAACTGAAATTTAACAGTTATAACTGGGGCTTGGAAAGTATGTCAAGGTCATCCAGAGTAAGTTTTAAAAAAGCCTATCCAACTACCACCAGAAATAGTTGAAAGTTGAACTAGTTGGTGATAGTGGGATAGGTTGAAGTAACTTTTGAATTTTATTTGTGAACATACAATTAATGTGCAACAGCAGAGTTTAAACAAGTTGAACTTTTGTGATGAACTACAGAGTTGTAAATGCAAACACCAACGACGATGAGAAGGTAAACGCAGAGTCCCCAGATGATGTATTTGAAAAGCTTGAACAAATGTAACATTTCGAATTGGTTTTCCCGTTCCATTTCCAATCGTTTAATTTCCAATTTCAATTTATCCTCTTCCATTCTAGTTATGAAGGGAACTTCATCCATCATATCCATCATGATTGTGTTAGTGTTTGAAATTTTAAAACAAGTGATGTTGATAGTTCAGAAGTCGAAGACGGAATGAGAAGTGAAAGGGAGAAATGTTAGTTAAATAAAGAAGTGGTGGGGGGAAGGATGAATTACAAAGAAGTGGTGGGGGAAAGACGTTGCTCTTCATTATTACCATCAGTAGTGTCAGATGGTGCAGGAGTTAGATTTAGTAAACTGTCTTCGTCCAAACTTTCAACCTTATCACAAATAGGACAATCGTATGTTATTTCCAAATTCATTTTGATGGTTGTAAAATTATCTACAAGTTCTTGTAAAATATTAAAAATGTCTTGTAACTCTTCTTTAGAGTTTATTTCAAAACTAGAATTCATTCGGGCCAATGGAGAGTTGTTCATTATTGGAGAGTCGGTGATGGAATGAGGATCGGCGCATAGGGAGGGGGCTTATATAATGGTGACCTTGAGCAGGCGTCTAGGGAGGGGGGCTGTCTAGGGAGGGGGCTTTTATATGGGGAACCTTGAGCTTATGATTGAATAAAATGTTTAGTTCTTCTTCTTCGTCTTTTAATTCAATTATTTGAACCGAAGTAGTTGTTTCATCCTCTTCACTTGATGAAGAAAACAATTCACCAGGATTTAAATATTGAACTACAATTCTGAACCATCTTATAGGATATTCGTCAATGATAGAAAGTAAGTTTTGAAACAATTCTTCCATCTCCTCCCTGTCAGTTATTATATGTTCAAACTTGATAAATTTGTTTTCCATGTTGTTAGTTAGAGTGTTGGAAGTGGAATGATTTAATATTATATAAAAATTAGAACTAGTGGTGGGGGAAATCTCAAGGTCATCCAAATGAAGTTTTAAAAAAGAGTGTAAAACTGAAATTACACATTTGATGGTTCTACAGGATCGGAATACCAATCTGACCTGTATTTACATCTTTTTATCATATGTGTACAAAAATCATCTTGATGAGAATTGGTGCGTTGACAATGAGCAAGATCGAGAGGGTGAAATTTGAAACATCTTTGAGGACAACATGTATGAAAATATCTTGATTTGTAAAGTTTCAAAGTTCGCAATTCCGGTGGCGGTAGTTGTTTTGTTTTGCATTTGCAGTAACAAGATCCGAAGAATTCGCATTTAGTACAAGCTAACCCATCCACCATCATTGGCCCTAAATCTGTACATTGTTGTTCACAACAGTAACGAGGTTTGTACTTGTATTTTTGCTCTTCCATGTTGACGCTGCGGAGTCTAGTGAAAGAATAAGAGTGTATAGTGTTAAATAGCGAGTTTTATGTACTGTGAAAAGTGGTGGGGGTAATTTCAAGGTCATCCAAATGGAGTTTTAAAAAATTATACCTTACAAGTGTAAGGATTATTAAAATTTAGGAAGTTTGTTTCTCTTTGTTTTCTTCAGACTTTTTATCTTTCTCAGCTTTAGCCATAGCAACTAGTTCTTCTATTGATAGTGGATGTACTTCAGGAAATTTTAAAATTAATTTAGCTTGGTATCCTTCTTTAGCTAATACATCTATATCTTTAGTCATTTGTTCAACAGTGTTGTAATCTTTTCCATAGATTTTTCCATCAAGTTGAATCATCATTCTGTACAACATTTTCTTAAATAGGTTTTGTCGTGGTGAGAGCTAAGAAGCGAATGATTATTTATACAAGTATCACATCCTTTTTATTAACTCACATTGATCACGTGATTCTTTAGTTGTAGCTTTGTCTGTCAAAAGTTATTCAACATTGGTAATACTTTTGGAACTTGATGTTATGTTGACCAGTTGGCGATGAAGAAGTTGTAGGTTGTGTAGAAATAAATATTTCATCATCGCAATATTTTGTTTTAGTGAACATCCTTGTATTAGTAGCACTAACATCAACAGTTAAGTGATAACCACCGGTAAGTAAAACTCGCATTTCGTTGGTTAAATCTTCGAGTTGTTCAAAAGTTGTTATGGTGTTAGTATCGTAAGATGCACACTTGACCTTTAGGGACATGTTGCAGTTTTATATTCAGGGATTAAGAGCGAGATGTGTACGGTATGAAAGGTAGCAGTAGACTGATGAATTTTGCAAGTACATTTCCCCTTTTATAATTATACAGAATTGGGTCAAGGTCATCCCGTGGAATTTTTAAAAAAAGCAACATATTGTAATGTACAAAGACATTACAATATGTTGCTTTTTTTATTTTTATTTTTTTTGTTTTATATCATATTTATTGAAAAAACAAATACAAAGAAATATTTACAATGTTATGTACAAATTAATCAGTAGTAGGTGTTACATGAATTGTAAGTTCAGTAGAGTTGTTTCCACTGGGTCCATGTGATACCAAATAGAGTGCGCCGGGTTGAATTATACGAAGATCTTCATTTTGAAGTAGTTGTACGAAGCGCTTTGGTAAGAAGATCTGAAATTTTGCTTCATCACCAATTGTATAAGGTGCCTCGCTCAAAGTGCAATTTATAGCATCACCTACTGAAGTTTCCATTTTCTTAATAGTATGAATGATGTAGTGTTTTTCTTCTTTTAGTTCAGAACATTTCTTCGTAGGTAGAATTGATGATTTAGAATGAGCGTTGAACTGATCAACTAAACTTTGAAGTAAGTTCTGTGATGCCATATTGATGTTGTTGTTAATCTTCTTGTTAATAAGAATGTCCGTCGGAGATGTTGTCTCTTCGGAGGTTTGAGTAATACTCATGCTGTGTCATGGTAGCGCTCTCACTTTTATAATCGACACTACCCCCACCAGTTTGTTGAAGGAAATTATTCAAGCGGTAGGCATTCTTTAAAGCGCACTGTGACCTTCGATGTTTAAAACTTTTTGATGAAATACAAAGTTCGTTGAAGTAGCATTGGAAATCTTTATCAATAATTGCATTAATCACTTCGTTGCTTGTAAATGATTGTATCCAATTTGCTTTTTCCAATCCCCTTGTGTAGATAATTTTAAACTCTTTGCAATAATGATTCATAATGTGCGGCATCATGTTATAATTAATGAAACCTTCATCCCATCTTAAGTTATGAAAATGTTTGTTCAACCATTTGTTTGTAACTTTCGCTTTAGTTGTTAGTCTATTAAATGGTACTGGAGGTTTAAACAAATAATGATAAACTACTGATGTGTTCATGTCCAAGATTACTAATTCTTTAATAATAAAATTACCATCATTTCCTCGAAAAGCTTGAAATTCAATTATACCTCTTTTAACTTCCATTATATGTGGCGCATTAGAAAACGAAACCCGTTTATTCATGATGAAGTCTTACTAACAACTGACTTAAAAATTGAATGAGCCGATGTTTATAACAGACAAGATTGTTCTTCTTCTTTCACTTCTTGTGCCACTTCATCAATATTAAAATTGGTGTGATAGTTGTTTAATTGTCTCCACATTTCAACTTCTTGAGGTATTCTATTAAAGATTGAAGTATCCACGGGACCGTATAAAATTGGAACAAAAGGTTTTTTGTCCAATGTATCAATTAGATAGTCTTTAATTATTGCACTTGAAAATATTAGTTGTTTCAAATATCTGGTGACGGGACCGGTAGTACAACTTAAAGTGTAAAATTCTTCTTTAGTGAAATATAATTTAACATTATGTGTGGTTAAATCTCTGAAGCGAACAATTTGTCCTCCACGATGTTTTACTATATCAACTTCAATATTTGATTCCAATAAACTTAATCTTGTTCTTCTTCCAAATGTGTTGTTACTTAAATAGCACTCCAAAAGATGTAAATGTTTCATGAAAGATTCCCAAGTAGTTTCACTGAAAGTAACCATTTTGTTTCCATGATTTAAAATAACAATTGGTGAATAATCCATTGATTTTAAAATTCCAACTGATATACTTTTTGTCATGCATGAAGAAATTGGGTAGATAATCCGAAGAAATACTTCTGTTAAAATATTGGTTGTAATGTTAACTTCAACCTTCTTCCTTTTTACTTCTTTTTCAGCTTTTTCTTCTTCTCTCTTCTTATGTTTGTTGAATTTTAGGAACTCGTCCATTTCTCGTTCAACTTGTTTTTCTATATCTGAACTATTATCATCCATTAGAGGTGTATTTTCTTCTCCGTTAGTAGAATTCATCTTGCGAATGATGTTTCCCATACGACGGTTGAAGATAGAATGAAGTTTCTACTAATTATTTTCTCGCTTTTATATTTTTCGTAAAATCCTTGAAATTTATACAATTACATAATTGTTTGTTTTCAACTTGTCTTTCACAAATGAAATTCTAACCTCAAAAATTAAAGCAGATAATTCTAACCTCAAAAATTTGCAGTTGTTATACAATTCTTCTTAAAGTACATTCTTCACAATTCCGGTCAGCGGTGTGTAAGTAACTATTTTATCATGTAGAATTAGACAGTATGCCGAAGTTCCATCCGCTACTGGTTCTTCAAATTCCATTTCAATTTTTATATCCACACTTGATGATTTTACCGATTCATTTTGTTTTGAACAATCGATTACAATTATTGGAGCCTTGGAATAATACTGGTCAGGTGATAATAGTGGTGTATTAGTCTTTCCATAATATGACGATTGAAATCTTGCATACATATCGTATAAAATGGAAAAACGTTTTTTGCTGAACATGACATTCAAATTGTCATAGGGAAAGAATTGAGAGTTTAGGAAAACTTTACAATTCTTTATTTTACAGTGATCAAATTGACCAGCATTTGCAGTGATAACATCTTTTCGCTTAGTTTGAAAACCGAGTATTATGTACCTTGCTCGTTCCAAGTAAGTTGATGTCTTGACGGTCCATGTTTGTCTTTCTGTCTGAGGTAGTGTAGGGTATTCATGAAATTCCCAACTTCGGAATGGCATCACAATATCACGGTCAGATTTTAACTTTTTCAATAATAGGATTCTATGTTCATCGGCCAATCTTACATGAGGTACTCTCCAAACAACTTTATCCAACTGTAGTTGCCATTCCAGTTTATCTTCCGTAGTTGCAGGGTCTGCAAGTATTAAGTCCTTATTAGTTGAAGATCTGAGTAATACTAATTCTTGTTTGACATTTATTATTACCCGTTTGTAATCTTCAGCGAATCCCAAAAGCAATCGTAAAGGTACATGAAAATCAAAGTGACCGTTGGAAGCTGGTGTTATAGTGTCTTTATCGGGGGCAACCCATCCGGCAGTGACTATTGAATTCTTCTCATGCGGTGTTAATGATGTTAATCCTTTCAATGTCGTTGTTAAACCAACCTTTTTTGTTGAATCAACCGTCACCCCTGATATTTCATATCTTATTTCATCAAAAAGATATGCCATCGGGTTATTTATAAAAGGAACTGTTGAAGCAGTTTTTCCATCCAATTTTAATACCTGTCCTTCGATGTACAAGTAACTTTCACATGGTAAAGTGTAAATATCTTGTTGTTGAATGGGGATCCTTATTTCATCGTTATTGTTTAATTTTGATGAAGTGTAAGGGTTGTGCGTGTGATATTCCTTCTCCCATAGTGTTTCGTCGAACGTTGGTCCTTGAGATATATCCAGGATATCCATCGCTGTTAAGTTTCAATCCAATCTTCTGTAGAAAACGAATGTTTTCCGATGTTAACTCTTCCAATGTCGAGGAGCTACTGAGCTCCCGACTCTTCCGTTGCGGTTTAAATGATAATCCCATGTTGACTTTTATGTTGCTGCTCTGATGTGTATCCGTATAGTAATTGTTTCTCCTCTAAAGTCAAAACTATGACCGTCTTGATCCAATATGTTCAGTACGATGTCTGAAATGAAACTGGTGTTTAACGGTAGGTATATCAAGTTTTGTGGCTTCTCAACAATTTTAAAACCGGGAGCCACTGTTGGATAAAATGTATGTAAAATATGTTGATTAACTCCATCTCTATACGATCCGTGTATAATGTTGCACGTGACATCAATACTATTTACTTTCAATATTGTTACAGTTGAATCACCCGAATGAGTAGTTCCAGGAGTTAAGATTTTCTTTTTTGTATCTGTAAATCCAAGTAAACTGCCAATCGACTGTTCCAAGCTGACATCAATATAATATTTCGAAGTTATTTCTGCTTTTAAAGTATTATTGTTTCCTTTAACGGTGATATTGTCTTCTCCGAGTTGTTTCTGTAATAATTGGTTTATGTCATCAATTTCATATGCTCCAGTAGGAAATGTAATTATTTTCAATTCTGAGTATTTTCCTGCAGCATCCTTAGTTTCATAATAATGTAGTAAATTGTTTTTTCCTTCTGTAACATTAGGAATTGAATTGTAGGTAGTCAAATCAAGTAATGCCGCTTCCCATAATCTTTCCTTGGATAGACGCAATGCTGGGAACAGCGTACTTTTTAATGTGGATGAATTTCCACTCAGTGACACTGTATACGATGACATCTTAAAGCTGACTGACACTCTTCGCTAGAAACTCCAAACATAAATGCCCACATATTTCAGTATTGTTAGGTTGTTCTCTTTTGTAATTATAAAAAATGTTTTTGGAGTTTCGAAAATAATGTTGCAGTTCTTTTGGCGGTGGTAGATTGCCAAAACTGTCAAAGTAGTAAATGGTTTGTCCGAGTTTTTTATAGCATACCCAATGAGTGCCTGGACCATAGGTGGAATCCAAATTTACTATTCCAGTTTCATTTTTCCATATTTTAGTTGGTAATGCATCTTTCATAAAAACTCCTCGAAAGAATGGTATTTTCAAACATTTTACATAATCATTTAACTGATGATTTGTTAAGGCTTTATTTGGAATTATCAATTGATTCTTCTTATTTAGTACACACGGTATGGTCTTAGGTATAAACCTGCTCCGTTTTTTACCATTTGCCAAACAGAAGTCTTTTGTACACTTGCCTTATGAGTTCTACGACGTCCTTTTTTAATGTTTCCACCTCTTTTGGGAGCGCCTCTCTTTGCAGGTCTTCCTCTGCGACGTCTTCCACCACCTAACTTTGCTTTTGTCTTCATGGCTGTAGTTACTGCCCAAGCTGCTGCTTTTTCTGCAATATTTGCGTCACTTGATTTTACTCTTTGCCAAGCTTTCTCCGCTAGAATTTTATCTGCTATTGATCTATTTGTTGAATCTTTATACTTTGAATATGCTATATCGTGTTCTTTGCAAGCTTGATCTAATTTATTAATTCCAGGATCTCCTCTTGCTAAACGTTTTGCCAACTTAGTTCCAGGTCCACAATATTGATAACCTCCGGGCAGATGTAATTCGTATGGTAAAGCGTCTATCGTTCGATTTACAACAGCACCAACTGGAATCCGTCTGAGCAGGGATAATGCAGCTGATGTTATACCACGTCCTCTCTTGCCGCTGTCTTGACGATGACTGAGCGATACGGTCTTCATTATGTTGTCTTATATAACTGGTGTGTTTACTCTACGAGATACTTTACATAAATGAATAACTTGTGCAAAATCTTTTATATTTAAAGACTTAGTTATTCAAATTAATTATATACTGATTTATGATTCTATTTTTAATCCAAGCTTCTCGTTCATCGGGTTGAATCACCACATGATTCGTTGTACTAGCTATATGATTGTGGGTATCAATAAGTAAATTACCCACTATTCTTATTAAACAATCTAAAGTTACAGCATCTTTTGGATGTTGAGGATCTTGTAACTGCATAATACGTTTATCATTACACGTGTAAGCTGTTGAATCACTTTTTGATGTTTTTATGACTTGTCCAATAGTAGCAGCATCATTTGAATCTTCGCCTGGTAAAATATTAATTATTTTCTTCATCTTTGCATCATATTTGGTCCCAAAGTGTTTATCCCAAGTTATTGTTTGTTTCATTGTAACACAATCATTTGCTTCGTAACCAGGATAAATATCTTTTATTCTTCTATTACGACCATTGTATGTACCTAATGTACCACCAGTAGCAATTAATGTTTGCACCATTAGAGGTACATCTGTATCTTTTATACCAAATCTTCCATTTGTTATTGTTTTACGTCCTGCATCCCATTCATCATTATTTCCTTGCATTAAATTAAACTTTTTATTTCCATGTATAAATTTATCTCCCTGCTTTAACACGGCATCTTCATGTTTTACAAAATTGGATGTTTCCTTTTTTAATTCTTTAGATAATTGTTCTATAGTAACAGCATCTTTTGGTTGAGAACCGAACTTTACATTTGACAACACTTTCCCATGACAATCGATTTCATCATCATCTTGTAAAATACAGTTGTCCTTGATATATTTCAGGTTTACAGCATCGCCGTCTTCCTTTGGGTATCCAATGTCATTTATAATAAATTTATAAAAAGAATATCCATGTTTAGTTTTTTCCGGTATTATAGAATGTAAATATTCTTTATTAACTGAATCTTTATCATTTTTGGGATTTCCCACGTTGGTTATTCTATAATTTCCAGCATCATATGTTTGTCCTGCTTTTAAGTTGTTACCCCATTGCAATTTTAAAGTATTTGAAAGTTCAGATGATAAGTACTCTTTAGTAATTGCATCAGAACCTTCAGTTGGTTTACCAACATTAATTAATCTATGTGATTTAACATCGTAAGTATTCTTATGTAATTTTAATGATGTTGAAGTAGCTTCTTTTACTGTCTTCAAATTTGCTCCATCAGTATCTTCTTCTGGATCTTTAACTAGTTTTAAACGTTTATTACTTATGCTATAGTCACCTTCAGGTGTTTGCGGTAATCCACTTCTTTTTCTGTCTTCTCCAACTTGCACTCCTAAAGCGGAGTACCGTCCGAACTTGTCGACGCTCATGTTAGAACTGATACGTCTTATGCTTGCACCTCTTTTATATCCACGGACAATTATACGACTATACCGCGATTCCTAAGTTCATCAACTAGAGCCACCCATTCATTATTCAAACCTGTATGACCGGCTTCCATGGCTTCATGCAATAGTCTCATTCTATCAACCAATTTATTGATATCGTTGTAGTAAATCACATTCGTATTGTATAGATTTTTCATCAATCCTTTACCAGATGTTGAAGTATCTCCTTTACTCTTTTTACCATGTTGTTCAAGAAGTGATAAATCCATAAGTGATAAAGATTTTCTTTTCAGTGGTTGTCTCACCGCTGGTGCAGTACGTAATGTTGGCAATTTTCGTGGAGGAAACAACTTTTTTATAACGATGTTATATTTTGTTGCACGTGAACGATTAATCATTGCATCCTTTACATAGTTTCTTTTATGAGCGTTAGTATTTTGGAGAATCTCCTTAAAAACACTTAAATCTTTGGATGAATATCTTAGTGGTATGTTTTTAAAAATTAATTCATATAATCCTTTTGTTCCTTTATATCTATGCTCACCAATAATGATGTAATCGTCTTGTGTTATTTCAAGCTTTGAATCGCCAATCTTCAATTCATTCCCATCAATTCTTGCTCCGTATACGTGTGATCTACTCAAATTCGGGTTTGATTTCATATCATGTAGCATTTTCATTATATATTTTCTTCCAAGAGGTCCATGTTGTAATATATCGCTACTCAATTGAGTTAAATTTGGAATAGATTGTTCAGCTTCAGGTATTGGCTGTTCTTCTTCCTTTTCAACAATTGGTTCTTCTTCTTTTGTTTCTTCTTGCTCACTAGCACTTGTATATGAATCATCATCTTCTTCTTTTTTTAATGCTTGTACTTCTTGTTTAGAAACTGGTAGTAAAACATCTCCTTCATAACGAGGTTTACCAATAGTTTCTGATATCTGTTTTAAAGGTTCCGTAATAGGTTTAAATGTAGTCTCTAGAAATTCTTCTCTTTCACTTAAACCCATCCTCAATGCACGATTCTTCATCCTAATAGAATCACTAAGTGATTTTATTTCTTTCAATAGTTTTTCTTGATTCACCATGTTTACACTGTGAAGTTCAACATGTAACTAGATGTAGCATCGGTAGTTCAACGCATAAATACAAATTTATCCAACCCTATACGATATCTACCATTTTTAATATCTTCTTCCTTCATAATAACGAGAAAGCTATATTTCTCATTCCATGCTTTGCCGCACATCTCTTTAAATTTTTCAAATGGCATATCTGCATTTACATGATCATTATATATATGCTTTAAATTTGTTTCATCTTGCTTGAAGATGATCAACATATTTGCATTGTCTCTTATAAGTTGTTTTGGAATTTTACTGTATGTTTGACCAATATAAATGCTATCAATATTATGATGTCTTCCCATAGCAAAATAATTCCTTATTGTGTCATGATTTTCACAAGAAACATCGTCAAATATAAAAATAGAAAATGGTTTTGCTTCATTCGGTTGCATAATTGTTTCACTGGCATTAAACTTGTAAAAATTCACTTCAGGTACACTTGCAAGTACTTTATCCAATAATTGATATTTTGGTTGTTGCAATGATTTTGAAAAAATGTATATATTATTAAAACGCAATCCTTTAGGATTAGTTATAAGGTTAAAAACAACATTAGTTTTTCCACAATTTGAAGGACCAGTTATTAGACATCTTATCGTATTTGGTAGTAATTCACCATGTTTTCCATGATTTAACTTATCATTGTCAACTGTCAATTCATCAATGTTATTGATATTAAATCGATCTTTTTGTTGTACAATCTCCATCTTGTATAAAGGTTAAACACACAATGAGCTATTAAACAACTATACTAAGTCTTTTGAAGGAATCCAAGAGTCTTCACTTTTATCAAACCCTAACCACCGGACTTTAACCATATCCTTTTTCCTTTGTAAAATCTTCTCGACAAGATATACATCACCAACTGTTGATTTCAACAATTCGTGTCCGTAGAATCCACCTTAAAGTAATTCACCCTTGTTATCCTTTAATAAATAGGTTTCAGGTATAGTTGGTTGCACTTTATAAATTGTAAATACTTCATTAGTCCAATTTGGTAGATATCTTTTACTAAATACACCTTTGTATTTGCTTATACGAACTTTATCGTTGACCTTGAACTTCTTTGGTTGCAATTTTTCCAATTTCGGTGTTGTATTATTTTTAATGCGTTGTAATACAATTTTGGCATTAGCACTATTTACCTGGATAGGTTTCATTCCAATGGTACGATGATATTTGTTGTTATACTCTTTTATAAGTTGTGGTAATATGTCATACCACACGTATGATCCTCGTTTTGAAAATTGTTTATACATCGCACTTTTTAATGTTCTATTGAATCTTTCAATTATTGAAGCTTTAACTTCAGAATTTGTAGAATAATGATTTATTTGATATTTCTTCATCAAAGCTCCAAAGTCTTTATTACAATATTCTTTTCCATCATCGGTCTGTAGATGTTTAATTTTAAATTTATTTCTTTGTATTGTGGTTTCCATAGCTTTTGTAACACTTTTACCAGTCTTATCCTTCAATGGTAAAGCATCAGCTATTTTAGTAAAACAGTCTATAATTGTTAAAATATATTTAAATCCTTTATTTAATTTACTGTGCGGTATCATTTCAATGAGATCAGCTTGATAAAGATCATTCATTCCTTTAATGATTGTACTTCTTCTTGGAAATCTTCTTCTTGCTGGTTTATGTAGTTCATTTACAATCTTGTCCTTCACACTTTCCATCTTCAGATGTTTCTTGTACACCGCTTGTAAAAATACTGACCTATAGAATAGTTAATTCTCATTTATATAGTTTGAATATAGGTCAAGGCCATTTCATATTAGTGTAAAAAAGAGGGAACATGGCATTGGGCTTGCCATGTCCCCTCTTCTTTACGGAAAGGAAAAAGGAAGAAGGTAGAGGACGAAGAATAGGTTTACTGGTCGATAGGGTTCAGGGAGTAGTGGCCGAATGGTAAAGTATTAATTTTATCTTCTAAAATATGGCGCTTGTCATCTTTGTAGCTTAATGCCCACTTTGTTTGTTTGACACTAAAAAGTTGATGATTATAACTTCTAATAGTGTTGAACGTTGCAGTTGTTTCAACATTTTCAAACAAACATCTTTTATAATGTTCAAACTGTACATTCTTCTTCAGGAAAGAAGTTTTTATTCCTTTGGCTTTTTTCGTGACTTGATGTTCATTCCTTTCATTTATGTACAGTTCAAATGAATACAGTTTGGACATTAATGCTACAATTTCCATCATCGGCACACCATTTGTTTCATCTTTAAATTTTCCCAATACTTTCTTGTTTTTGTCGTAGTCGTAATTTGGATGATCCTTAGGATAATCGGAAAAGTCGAAATCATCTTTATATATAAAGGTGCGTAGATCTTCATACATGTCATTTGTTTTAATCCAGTAAATGAGTGCATCCGTATCCATATATGCAATACCAATGTTCTCTCTTCCATAATAGTTAACCATCTTCTTATAATGAAACTCATACATATGTGTTTTTGAAATATCCAAGATTGACATTCCAAGATACAAAGGACGATCCATTTCAACTGACTTCTTGTTCATGGAAATAACAACTAGATTTTCATTAATAATTACAGATGAACCAAAGTTTGGTTGTTGCACTAATTTCTGTAATTTTACTGGATCAGTTACCAATTTGATATCCTTATGTTTCCTTTTGTTTTCCAAAGTCTTGCCAAATATTGCGTTGTTCATTAATTTGAAAAAATCTTTTTGAAAACTTGATGTAGCGGCGGCTCTTCTTCTTGTGTTGTTGTCGATGTAAGGTTTTAACCAACAAAATTGAGAAAATTGTAGTACTCGATTAATTTTTGTAATTCTCAGTCCTAAGTCTAAAGCCTGTTGTATCATCCAGTAGTGTCCAACATATCGAGACTTGTCGGTTAAAGTCATCAATAATTTTGGCCATCTTCCAGTAGGGGAAATTTCAGTCTTCGGAAGAAGTGGTAAATCATAATGTTGATCATGAAGATGTTCAGGATATTCAAAATCCACATCAAAAATGTAACCAGTTTCACCATACTTCGGTATATCCATTATGTTTCCAATCGATTTTGGATCTATCCATTTAAAATTATCATATGGAAGGGGATTTGACATTGCCCATCCGTATAAGTTATTTGCATCAAAATAACCCAGGAATGTTGTTGGTTTTGATGCATCATAATCGGGCAGATACTTATTGTTCGCCTTAAAATGTCGTGTAACGCTTTGCGTCAATCCCCCTCGAACTCCTGACTCTAACATTAAAACCATATCTATATCAGTAAGAAGTTGTATTTTACAATTTGTTTCTTTCAACATGGCTTGCCATGCTAATCCAGGTGAAGTGTACGAATGAAGAGGGTCCAATCCATAAGCTGCAAAACACGTATTTCTAAATTCTTCCATTATATCACATAATAAAGTTACATCTAATTTAACATAAAAATCTGAATATTCTCCTAATGTTCTAAATCCTAATTCGTTCCATACTTTACATGCATGATCATAGTCCTCTTGAGATATGTCCATGTCATAAAGTTTACTTTTAAATTCTTCTTTAGCCGGAAGTGATGTTTCATTAAATTTTTCTAAACTGTCTATGTAATCATATGGAAACACACCTTTCCGAAGTACCAAATCCAGTTTGTCGTTATTTACAATCTTCTTTGTTTCGATGAAATCTTGTTTCCTTAAATTTTCTGAAAGTTTGGACAAACTCGACGGCATAAATCTGTAGGAGTCTAAGAATCTTAATTTCATGTTTCCAACTTCTTTGGAAAAACTGATGAACTTCTCTGAAGTTTCAGCTAATACATCAATTTTACCATCGTCTCTTCCTAATTCGGGTATTATGAAATGAGCATCGTACCCACTGAGGTTATGCAGAACCACAGGAATAAATAGTGGTAAACGATAGCTCAAGTTGCATTTATTACAAGCAGCACCCCTGTAATAACCAGTGAGGTGATCGTGATCTTTAACTTTATAATTCTCAATAGTAAAATCATTTTTGCACAAGAAACATCGAGTTGCATTTTCATGTTGAATTTCTTCTTCTTCCTCCATCATTTTCATTGGTACAATATTTGTATATAATCTTTGTACATTTCCAGCTATTGAATATAAGTGATCAAGAAATATTTTTTCTACATTTTCACCACGATATACTAGAGGTTCTGAAGTTAATCCATATCTGTTTAAATGTTCTTCTGATAATGTCGATTTCACCATTAAACAAAAACTGTTTGGTTTGTGCATTTGATACTTGACACTTTTTCTAGCTTCACAATTTTCATCTTCAACAGGAACAAGTGTTGATTCAAAGTCCGCATACACAACGAAAGGGATACGGTATTGATAATGAACCTTTTCAAATTTAACGAATGCTCTGTTTTCCGCAGGTAAATTAATCTTTGCTTCATAATTATTGTTACATAGTCTTTTGTGCTCTTGTAACCATTCTCTTCCTTCTCTTCCTTCTCGTTGAAAATTAAAACATCTCTTGCAAATTATCTTTTTGTTTCGATTTTTTGAAAGTTGCTTGTTAACAAGACGATCAAATTGCTTTATGTACACATAGTGAGACACATCTCCTCGCGTTAGTAGTAGTAAATCCGTATGATCTGGTAGCTCTTCTTTTGCAATACGTAAAGGATACACTTTGTTTGAACTATCTAATGCAAAAACATTGATAGACGTACCAGGATTTTTCTTCTCAAATTTTGATATATCTTTCAGTGATACAGGATAAGTGATTCCTTGAAAATTGTATCTAAATCTTTGATTTTCATATTCTTGGTCAGGTCTATTCGCATTATGTGGTACAAATTTAGTTGTCATTGCATAACGAAAACATTCATTGTCTTCATTTTTAACATTAATACAAGATTTTGTATCTTCAATTCTTTTTGGCAGAGGAATGTAACTTGATCCCATTAGTCCATATCCATGTTTGTGAACTCTTATATCTAATACTTCAATACTTGTAAGACTCCATCCGGATCCTCTTCCTTCGTGTTCCTGAATTTTTGTTAATATTTCTTCTATACAGTTCTCTACTATTGAATCAATGTTTGAACTTCCCATAATAGTTCGGTTTTTTGTTATGAATCCTCTTGGTGATAATTCTTCTTGTACATTTATAAACATAGCTTCTAGTAGTAAACCAAATTTAAGAAAGTTCAATCTTTTTAATTCTTCTTTTAAAGTTTTACTTACAATTGGTTTTGCTTCTCTAATAAATTCTTCTAGCTTCAAATTTTCATTTTGAATCTTATGATGCATTACTACTTTACCAGGTAATGCAAATACTTGTAGATTTGGTAAAGTAGTTGAAGATGTTGCTGTTATTTCATATTGTTCTTCTTGTTCTTCTTGTTCTTCTTGTTCTTCTTGTTGTTCTTGTTCTTCTTGTTGTTCTTGTTGTTCTTGTTTTTCTTCTGGGTTGTTGTGAATTAGTTCTTTATGACAGTCTAATAGAATTTCATCGTGAAACGATTCCAAACATTTATCGCAACGATACATGTTGAGATGTTTACTCTTCGAAATTTCACCAAGAAATGAAGTGGGCTCTCACGTTCCTCCTATTATAATGGTTCCCCCACCACTATTTCATCCTCTTCACTATCCTAGGAAATCAAACATTTTCAACAAAATATTAACCTTCTACAAACTAATTGTTCATTCGTGTTCTTTATTCCCATTGGAGTTTTAGTATATACTTCTTTATATTCAAACTTTAACAAACTTTCTTTTAACATCTGTTAGGACAGATGTTATGGGACAGATGTTAAAAGAACAAATGTTGGAAAAGAAATGGCTAGAACACAGGCACTTGGTTAAACTAAATTTGCGCATAAATTAACTAGAGTTGAACTGAAAATCCGCATAAATTAAAAGTTAGTTCAAAACTAAAATTCGACAGTGTTAAAAAACTCTAACAGTTGAATAAAAATAAACATTAATTCAAAACTGAAATTCAACATTGTTAACCAAATTCTAACAGTCAAACAAATAGGTTAAGGTAATCCAATTTAACGCGAGAACGAGGAATAGAGCACTAAGTGGCATGTTAGTCCATTACCACAAAGTGATCTATTCCTCGCTCTCTATTTTACATCTACTTTTTTCAGTTTACTTATTTATATTAAAATGTTCAAATTTTACTATGTAGAATGTCCATTCTTTCTCTTCAACTCTTCGATTGTTTTTAGCAATTGTAACAAATATTCGTTAGTTTTCACCAAAGTCTTTAGTTTGCTACATCCAATTTTAATGGAAGGTATTATAAGTTGTAATTTTATAAGTTCAATCTTTTCTTTCTTGCGAATTTCTTTCTTTATTATATTATTCCTTATTTTTGCTGAAGATTTAAACTCCATGTTGTTTCTGCTAAAGCCACAATAATAATAAAAGTCTCTTAAAACAACCTGCATTTATACACATTCCCCCACCACTTTATAATCCCCACTCCTTTCCCCTTCTTCTTTATATGTGGAAGGAAATATTATAATTAGATTCCTAATATTTCTTTTCCTTCTTCACTACGTGGGGGAAGGGTAATTTGTTATTACACTAGTTGTGCAAGAAAATAGCCGCCAGTGTCCACACCTTGTTCGTAGCACTCCATCATAGATTGTGCCCACTGCAACATGCGGTCTCTGTCATTTGGTGTGACAAGGAAAGAATGACTATCACCATACAATATAAAAGAGTCAATTCGTACATAACATCCTGAGTCCAACCATTTATTAGCTTCAGCCATAAACTTTTCTATTGTATCAAATGGAAATTGTGGATCAATTGCTATGACTTTACGTTCTTCACTAAGTTCAACAGTATAATCATCATCGTCCTCATCATCTTCACTTTCACTGTCGTTACTTAAAGTGTCTTCAGATTGTTCAAAAACATCAGAAATTTCAGAAAAATTAAAATTTTCATTCAGTTGAGGAGGCATTTTGAAGCAAGAAATATTGTAAACAGCAGAGACGAAATGACAAGAGCGGCGTGTAGAAGAAAAATGAAGGGGTGACCAACGCTCGCTCCGCTTTTATAATAGTATGCAAATGAGGGATAGGTGCTGACCATGACCAGTCATCGACCCAAAGGAGTGGGGGAAGTACTTTTCTTACTACTTGGATGGAAGTAGGTTAGTAGGTCACGAGACTTAGAGTGTTAAAAAATAATGGGGGAGAAACACAACGCTATAACGCGTTGTGTTTCTCCCCCAGTATTTTTTAAGCAATAATTTGGAAAAAGCTATGTGAATTTACTTGCTACGCCCCCACCTTGTAATACCATCCAGTTTGTGTCTGAGGAGATAGTCTTTAGAGTCTAACTCATAAACTGATTTCTCTTTGCGCAAGGATTCAATCACTTTAATATTATATCTTACGCCGTTACAAGTTGCCAAAATGTGTTTGTTGTCAATAACACTTTCAAAAAAATAGACACAACCTCTCTTAAGCCTATTTCCTTTCACACCAATAATTTTGGATTGGTATTCAACAGTGGGGGTTTCTGTCACTTGTTGTTCAGAAATGTGTTTTACGACATGTACACGGCAAAAACTTTCGTTTTTTACACATTTCCTCCCACAAGGTGATCCTTTCTTAATTCCCCTAGTAAGCATTTCAGGGCAAGTAGTGGGACGGCTAAATGCCCTACGACGCTCTTCTTGTAATAATTGAAATTGCTCTGAAGGAGCAGGTTTAGGAGTAAGTTTAGGAGCTGGTTTAGAAGCTGGTTTAGGAGCTGATTTAGGAGATGATTTAGTAGCAGGTTGAGAGGAATCAGTTTTGTGATAGGTATGATCTTCAGGTGTACTAAGTGGTGGGGTAGGAGGCAATGGTGATAGTGGGATAATAGGTGTGCTAAGACGATGAACAATGGTTTCAACGGAAGGGGTATTAGGATGGTGGTGAACTGGCTTCTGCGGTGGCGGCATAGTAGTTGATGGTGGTGCGGAGTCCTTTGAAGGCGAAGGCGGTGAAAAAATACTACGAAGTCTAGAAGTGTTGGTTGGCGGAAGAATAGCTCCAGAAGTTGAAGGTTGAGATGCAAGTCGATTCTTGTAGCAATCAGGAATGTTTTTGAGGCGAAGAGTTTTCTTAGGTGCAGGAACAGCCGTAGTAGAAATAGAAGTCGAAGTAGAAGTTAAAGTAGAAGTTGTAGTTGGCAGAGATAACATAGTTGTGGCTCCAAGTTCGCAGCGTAACGTCTGTAATCAGAATGAAATGTTAGCCGCAGTCGGTGCGTCTTTTATAACAATATGCAAATGAGAGGGGTAGCAGCTGGCCGAGACTGATTATTGACCTGGGAGGTGGGGGAAAAGGGGAAAGAGAAGATATTTATTTAAAATAATTCGCATAACTTTTCACTAAAATAAGATAACCAAATTCTTCTTTTACCAAAATGTTTGTCTTACATAGACCTTTTCAATGATGTATCGCTTGTCCAAATCCGTCAATCCATTATCAAGTTATAGCCATTTTAATTTTTCAGGTCATGACCGGTCGTTCACCCGTAGTGGGGGAAGGAGTGGGGGTAGGAGTAGGGGAAGGGGGGGGGGATCGACTCCATTTTTTGGGGGGGGGGGAATCGACTCCATTTTTTCGGGGGGGGGGAGGGGGGGGGGGTCATTGACCCTTCCGAAAGTGGGTCAAGGTCATTCAAGATTTATAATGATCCAAGGTGATGGGAACAGTAATACTGTTCCCACCACCCTGTTTGCCTAGCGGTTCCCACTCCCAACCCACTAGTTACGTTCTGCAAGGGAGGTCCCTGGGCCGTCCGCATCAAAGCGTAACGTCCCGTCCGCATCAAAGCGTAACCATTAATTTCAGGGAAACTGGAACAGCAGGGAGGCCCTGGTCCGTCCGCATCAAAGCGTAACGTCCCGTCCGCATCAAAGCGTAACCATTAATTTCAGGGAAACTGGAACAGCTAATGCAGAAACGCAACTCTAACACCCACCCAAACTAATCCCACCCATCATATTCCTAAACAAAATGCAAAAAACCTAGTCCGCAATTTGCGGATGTCCCACCCCTTCTAAGTGAAGTTCAACTGAACTTCTGAATTTACAGTTAATCTACCCCCTAACATCTAGCTGAAAGGCAAAACAACAACATAAATTATTAATATCAACACTTAAAACTAACAACACATCATTATTAAAAACCAAATAATTCAACACAACCAAATACCATCATTATTCTTAAAATTAATACACCTTAATGCTAAACACCTCTTAAAATTAATACACCTTAATGCTAAACCCAACTTATAACTAACATCGCAATGCGCAAATTATTTCTTAAATTAAATACAACTTAAAACTAAACACACACACACACACACACACACACACACACATACTACATTGCATTAAAAAACGCAACGTAGTAGAAGAAGTTCAAATATATATAGGCCTACTATATATTTGAAACCTCTTGCTGAGTCGCCAACAACCTTTCGCTATGAAAGTTTGTTGACGACTGACGCTAAGATCAGGCTCGTATTGCTCCTCGGATTCTCGAGTAGTGGGGGAAGTTGTTTCACTCCAGTACAGTGTTCAATCCAGTCCAGTTCGCAGCAGTGTAAAAGGAAGGCAAAGGAGTGGGGAGCGGCGCATGCGCAACAACACAAAACCAAGGTTTGAGGTTAGAATTATCCATGTGCAGTAGCGCTAAAGTGAGTAATACAGGACTAGGCGCATGCGCATAGCATGGACTGATTCCGGTCCGGAGAACTCGTTGTATGCGCAGCAGGTTTGAGGTTAGAATTATCCATGGCAGCTGCCATGTTTGGTCTGGTTTCACCACATAGAGTCAGCAACCGGTGGTGACCGGTCATTGGCCTAGAAGGAGTAGGGAAAGGTGGTGACCGGCCATTGACCCAGAGGAGTAGGGGAAGGAGTGGGGGAAGGGGGGGGGCTCCATTTTTTCGGGGGGGGAGGGGGGGGAGGGGGGGGGAGGGGGGGGGGTCATTGACCTTTCCGGTCGGTCATTGACCCCAAGGAGTAGGGATAGACACAGAACCCTACTTCTCTTACTACTCAGGTGAAAGTCGGTCAACCAGTCATTTGCTTGCCATCTGCCGCCATCTGGCTGAAGTTATTGCCTCTATAAAGGTGGGTAGTTTATCGCGCTACAAACATTCATTGCCTCGCATCCGCTCGGTCATCATCTCTCGTTAGTTTTATGTTATGACTACTTCACTTACTAGGTTTGAGGTTAGAATTATCCATGGAATAGCCTTCATAAATTCTAACCTATAAAATTACTACTCTGGCATTCTGTTTCAATTTCTTTTACACTTCATTTTATATCTCAGTCTTCTTTTAACTTCTGAACTTAACACATCGGTTATAATGACTGCACAATGTTTAAAATTAAAGCTTTTGCGAACACAACACATATTACAAAGTACTTCTAAACCTTCAATTTCAAAGTGTAGAACTAATTTAAATAGAGTTAGGAAGAAGTACAGTTTTAACCCATTATACTCTTCAAAGACTTCGCAGGTTAATGTTGATGATAGTATTATTTACAACATTTTGCATTCTATGTTACAATTCAACAACTTTGAACTTGTTACACCTATCGACTGTGTTCAACAAGTTTTTTTATTTTACCCCTACTATTCCTCATATAAGCGCTGTCACCACAATTCCTACTTCATGCTCCTCTATTCTCTTCAGCTGAGCTAAGATTTGAGGTTAGAATTATCCATGGCGGCCGCCATGTCTGGTTCAGTTTTACCACATAGTGTCGGCAACCAGTTATTGGTCTAAAGGAGTGGGGGAAGGGGTGGTAGGGGGAGGTTGCCGTTTTATAAGCCCTCTCCCTAGGCGGCGTTTCTCATTCGATCGCCAACTTTCATACGATAAACACCTCTCCCATGGCACGAATCAATTATCCCGCTATCACCAACTACTTCAACTTAAAACTATTTCTAGTAATAGTTGCATAGAATTTTTTAAAACTTACTCTGGATGACCTTGACATATTTTCCAGATTCCAATTATAAGTTTAAATTTCAATTTTGAACTAACTCTTAATTTTTGTTCAACTGTTAGAGTTTCGTTAACACCAACGAATTTCAATTTTGAACTAACTTTTAATTTTATGCGCAAATTCACTTCACCCTAACGCCAACACTATCGCCATCTCCACCCCGACCTATATGGCATAAAATATAACTACAGCATCTCATATATACACTCTAACCCCCACCGGAAGCTATGTGACATAGCAGCTGGCGCCAGCTGCTCGAGCAGCTGCTCGGGCAGCTGGCACGACTTCCGGTCCAGAAGTAACCAAAACACACTACTAATTCGTTTGATGTTAGATATATTCATAATTATATATTAACCTTAGAAATGTCGTTAGTGATACGTGAATCTTAACCTCTTCCTCGCATTCAAGTCTTTTAGCCTTGTGAAAAAATATATTTCCATACATGTTGTGATTAAAAATAAAGTATCTTGTATCTTGTTTCAATCCTATACTTTAAATACGAGCAATGTCTGAAGGGATGTATGTTCTACGATCTTGAAATCTAGCGGATAGATTTTGCTTAAACTTAGCATTTAAGAGTGTTTTGGCCCAAAAGATAAGTTTAGAAACAGCCTCAATCCCAGGAAAAATCGAATTCGCTCTAAATTTAAGTTTAAAAAATCGTAATTTTTAACATTGATCTTATGGGTTGCTATTTTAACGAAATGACAACTAAAAGTAAACAAAAATAAAGGAATGTTTTATTTTAAGCAGTTTTTTGACAGCTGTTATCTGCGAAGAGTCTGGTGTAGATTTAATAGCTTGATTACTATGACACTATAACAAAAGTGAATTAAAGCCAACTATTTTTATTAGCAATAACTTAGTAATGTTTGTCTAATTTGGGTCTCTATTATTTTGGTAGCAGCGTTCTTCATTTTAGTTCAAAAACCTGTGAACACCATTTGTTCATTTTCACATATTAATATATATCTGTATGCATGTGTCCTTGATACTGATAACAAGAAAACCACCAATTCTTATTAAATTGATATGGAGGTTTAAGACCAGCTCTATTTTCATAAATTCGTGAAGCAGCATGATCGGGTTATGGGAACAAGGTTTTATGAGGTTTCAAATGAATTTTTGACAATTTTGAATCTCAATTTCTTAAACTAAAGAAAAATTGTTTTCTTTTAACTAAAAACATTTTAAAAGAGTTTAAAAAATCAATCTTGTTTTAAAATTTTTAGTTTGGGTTAACAGGTTACAGAGAAAAATAAAAAAACAAATATTTTTCATGTTGTTCTTGTTATGAGGAATTCAAACCCTCTATCTCACATATTTATTAACGCAATTCTGTGAAATTCGATATGTACATTCACTAGGTAAAGCTTAACACATATTTGCTTATAGCACTAATATAGCGGCAAACCTAAAGACTTGTCCTCATAGGGTTTATGGCAAAAATTAAAAAGTGGGCATGGAGTGGAATTGATACAATTTGATATTTACCTTACCTAACCTAACGTAAATATACCTTTAACTTGGTAACCGTTTGTATTACAAAAGTGAAATTTTTCACGCACCACTAGGATGTCATAACACTTTAGACCAGAGGGTTTTCGAAAGTATGACTCACAAAACATCTATAATTTTTTAATGTTTTTAAATCAACCATTTATGATATTTAATAAATAGAACATTATCAATACAAAACGAAAGTACATAAAAAATCCTCTGGCCTAAAGATGGCTTAGAAATTAAAGTCCATATTGAAAAAAATTACAACCATTTATCTGTAATAGTTTGTGAGAAAAAAGAACATATGTTAACATGGTGGAGATAGGGAAATCAAAAGTAATCTGCTCCCTATAATTATTAGGCTACAATAAGATTGTGAAAAAATCACAGTTAAGATTAAAAGTAATGTAGCTATGAAGGTGTAGAAAAAAATACAGTAAATAAATTTAAAATAAAACATTGATTTCAAATGTTATTTATACATTAAAACAATTGTCTTATTTCCAATGAATGATTAAAAGCGTTTTTATTCCAAATGTAGACACAAAACACGTCCAACAGCACAAAAATGACCGACCGGCGGTGCAACGGAGCTATCGATACACGCATTCATTTTAGACAAACGGTTGAATTTTTTCTTATTAATGATGGTTATTATTTATCGCAGTTTATAATAGTGTTCATCATGAATTTAAAATTGAAATTCGTAATTGTAGCACCGACACACATACATTACATACTTTCAAGTCAGTTAATAAATATGTAACATGGTTTCGACTAAAAACTGATAAGATGTCACTAATGATGAGGGCACAATTTTAAGATTTTAACTTGATTTAAAGTGGGTTTCACCATTACAAATATCATAAAAGCATGTTTCACTGGTATTAAGGAATTTTTATGCTTTTTATACACGATAATTTAAACATAATTTCACAATTTTTTTTCATACGTAAAATTATTACTTACATTGTTTTACAGTCATTTGAGTATGATTAATATATTATAATAATACAACTATTATACCATAACATACATGTATCACGTCATTTAATAGTAAAAGTTTCATTTCACGTGATTTAAAATATATATATATATATATATATATATATGTTAAAGTCCAATTGTAGTATAAGTTTTACTCATGATGATGCTTATGATTATTGCTTTGTTTTTAGTGTGTTTGTAAAGTAATGAATAGTAAGCTGTCAGATACATTGTACAGTATATTAATTTTAAGTAAATTTTTTGTTTTAAGTTTCTAGCTAATAGGGTTTTTGAGAACCAAGCCAACAGTCGTATGACTGCGGCTTCAAGTGCACGAAAATTGTATTATATACAAATATTAAGGTGGTATAACTATATGTACCTAGCAAATATTTAAATAATGTATGCAAATATAATTTGTACAGCAAAGCACTTTGGATGGGTATAAAGTTGTTTTTTTTTTATTGCTTCATTGTGATCGTTCACGTTCCTTGTTGTTTATTAGAGGCCGTTCAAAGACCTGGAACTGTTTTTCATGACTTTGAGCGGTATTATGAACCTCGGTTGAGGGACCAAATGCATTAGTTGTTATAGAAGACACCAAATTATGTATTATTGTGGATAACAGAACACCGCTTGCGGAACGTTACCTCAATGTTTTGTATAGGGCTAAAATTGGTATCTTGTGACAACGGCACAACATGTAAATCCTTGTTCTCAAACCTCCAATTTTTTTATAGATAAGGAAAAGATAGTTATATTTTATTTTTGCAACATTCGGATACAATTACTAATTGCACTGATTCTAACGAAGCAGCTGATTAGTTTGTTAACATTTTTAATAAAGCAATCCACGCAGCAACCAAACCAATCAACTATTCATGTAAAATTACTAAAAATAAACCTTGAATCGCAAAAGGGCTTTTAGTATCTATTATTAGGTGTAGGGGATCTTATCAGTAAAAGAGTTAAGACCGCACCATTCATTAAGAATCTAATTAACTATTTACAATAAATACTTACTACAAATTACTATAGGCGATATCATGATATGTTGCCCATTTAATCAAAGGATGTCAACAAAAAGTAACTTGTGATGCATCTGCATATTCTAAACAACTCTGTCGTCACGTTGGTAAATTGGCTGGGCAAAAGAAAAATTCGCTCTATTTTCTGTTTATCATTTAATGTATAATTATTTTATTGTATAATTATTATAAGTAACTTACATTAACTCTTGCGTTATATTTTACTTGAGTTTCCCGCAACAATCTATTTTTATTAATAAAATTTGTGTTTTGTCTGTACATTGATTAGAATCTTGAAATGTTCGGTTATTTTTACTTTGTATGCATAGCATACCTCTGTCTGTCTCCATCTCTCTCTTTCTGTCCGTCACTATGTCTGTAACGCTCATGGGTAATATTTTGTTCTCTTTTCATGGGATAACGATTTTACCTAATGGTCTAATTTTTTTTCTTTTTCATATCATAGACTAGAGTGGTGTAAATGTTCATTGCTACTTTAATTGCCTTTGCGACCTTAGGGATTCGCCCCATATTACGTCAAAGTAGCCAAGTTGTGCTATGATACCAATCTTTAATCTCTTTTCACACGACAAGGGCTTTAGTGAAATGGTATGAAAATTTTTATTACTGTTAAATGGTGCAATTCGAACAATTTTAGCCGTTCCAAAACATCATTCGTCATAAAGGTTCTGCCTCATAGTAAAAGAAATATTGAATGTTAATCTTATGGGAGTATTCGAATCTACCTTTGAGTTGAATTACACAGTTTGTCATTTTCACCACTTAAAATGACAACACTTAAAATGTTAAAGTAGTGTCTTTTGGTTACTCCTGGCTCAGGTCAAGGTCATTGGTTGGAAGTGGCAGGTGTGGGGTTGGAAGTGTGGGGTGGGGGTGACAGTGATGGATGGGTTTGGGAAGTGGGTCAAGGTCATCCGGAGGGGTTTTTAAAAAAGTGGGAGCCGCAGGGGCTCGGTGGGAATGGGGAGGGGTGGGGCGGCTTCGGGGTTGGAGGTTTTAGTTTATTTTTAAAATTAAATTAAAATAATAGTTGCATGATAGGAGAGCTCCTAGGTGTTTACAGTGCGAGTTGATACAGTAGAATGAGACATGTGTCCAAGGAAGAACGATCATATAAACCCGGTAATATAGTGAATAAGAATAATTGGATAGCATCGTCAATAGGTGTAACAAGATTGAAATGTTGATACTGCAGCATGTCAGTTAAGACAGCGTGCAAAACAGTATCAGTACAGTATGCAGTGTTGCACAGGCTAGGTTTTGCAAAGTACAACGGGTGAAAACTGTAGTATTTCTTAAGCTTAGCCAATGTAGTACGCGGTTTACAAACTTTGGAGTTAGATTGTTTCTGTAAAATATGTTTTGTGCGTAAAAGCTTTAGTTGTAAAGAGTGCGAAGCCATGATAATATACGAAGGGGAGATGTGTACTCTCCGACAATTGGCGAGTATATGACCGGCGCCCGCGAGTGTGTCTGAATATATAGAGACTAATTAGCATAATAAGTGCAAACATATGTTAGAGTAAAAAAGCGTAAGTAAAAAAGTGTTAGACTAGGTGTTAGAGACTTGCGGATAGTTGTTTACTGTTGCCCTATCGCCACTATAATGACGCGCGCGCGGTACCGATGCCCGTTTTATGGGGGTTGTGTGCCCCCCCCCCTTCCCCAACCCCTCCCCCTGAGAGGATGACATAAAAGAACAGAACTTCGGAGAGCTCAGTTATTTGTCGGGCGGCGCCGCGAAAGGTTGTAGCAGGGGGAAACATATAGGCGAAGAAAAGTATCGGTAGCCGCAGAAGTTAATTAATTATTCAGGTGCAGGATTGCAAGTAATGTTCCGTGCACGAATAAGTAGGAATACAATTGTCAATTGTACAGGTAAATCTTGTACTGTAGCAATAACTATAAAATTAGACGGTTGTAAAGTGTATGACCTGCTAATGTGCAAGAAATATCCCGTGCACGACTAAGTGGGGTCACAATTGCCAATTGGACAGGTAAATCTTGTATTGTAGCAACAAGTATAATAGTAGACCGTTGTAAGGTGTATCACCTGCAGGTGTGCTGGAAATGTCCCGTGCATAAATATAGAGACTAATTAGCATATTAAGTGCAAACACATTTTAGAGTAACAAGCGTTAGTTGTAAAAGCGCCAGAGACTTACGGATAGTTCCTCACCCGACCGATCCGCCACCGAAATGGCGCGCGCGCGGCAGCAACCCCCCTTTTTATGCGATCGATGAGTCACGTGCGACGCCCCTCCAACCCCCTCCCCGAGAAAACCGCATAAAAGAGCGAGGTTTGCGGGAGCTCGGTTATTTGTCAGTCGGCCGCGGCTACGGTCACAAGAGTCGGAGGAAGAGACGGATAGTTTAAAAAAAGTACTGGTGATCGCGGAAGTTAATTAATTATTCAGTTGTAGGATTGCAAGTATTGCTTTGTGGATAATCAAGTGGGGGGACCACAACTGTGATTGAACAGGTAACCATTGTAGTATAGCAATAATTTTAATATTAAATGGTTGTAAAGCGTATAAGCTGCAGGTGTGCAAGAAATGTCTCTCGTACTGTAGCAATAATTATAATAGTAGACGGTCAGTAAGTGTATTACCTGCAGGTGTGCAAGAAATGTCTTGTGTAATGTAGCAATAAGTATATGATTGTAAGGTGTATTACCTGCAGACGTGCAGGAAACATAGCGTGCACTATTGCACAGGTAAATCCCGTAGTGTAGCACTAATTATATTAATATGACCGAGAAGTAGCGGTTAGAGTTTAAGTGTTGTTAAAGTAAGAGAGTAATTTGCATATTAAGGAGGAAAGAGGTGTGTAAGAATGGAACCTGCAATTAATCAGTGTGAGTTTCCTGCACACGATGTTAATTAGCATATTTTAATTAAAAAAAAAAAAAATGGAAATTCGACACGAAAATAAAATTAAGATATATAAAATAACTGATGTAGTGTTAAGAAATAGTGTAAAAAAATAAAAATGTTAAAATAAATAGTGTGTTAAAGTACTATGTGGTATGAACTCACGGATTGGTTGTTTACCGTTGGGGTGTCAGCTCCCTATATGGGAGGCGCGCGAGCTTCCCGTCGTTTATATACATGCGGATGGTTACTCATGCGTGACCCCCCCCCCCCGACCGGACCGGAAACCGGAAGCCCCCCCCCCCCCCCGACGTCACAGCGTCTTGGGTGTAGCGTGTAAGAAGTACCGACCAGGCCAAGGATTATGAGCATAAGTAATGCATTTCCAAACAATAGTCTATTGTATGTTAAAAACAAGTTGCGTGTTTTGGCGGCCTATTTCTGTTGGAAGTATAATTAAGCGGCGGAAGAGGGTGGATAACAATCGACGATAATTATGCTGCGGATGTACTTGTCAGCGGATGTAATTTGATGCTATCTAATGCAAATTGAGAGGTACAAGGCTCCACCTGCGTTTTAGGCGACCCACATGTAACAAAGCACATCCGTTTGGAATTTTCCACTGACATTTCTGGAAAGTTCCGCGCCCCTGAAACCCCTCCCGGCCCCCCACCACTCTGGGAGCCGAGAACTACCCCGACGACTATTGCCGCCACAGTCGGGCTCGGAATTTCGGACGCGACGCTCCGACCCGACTCAGAGGGCAACTCAAATGTATAAGCGGCCGATATATATTTGAGTTACTCTTGTTGTTAGGCTATTACTATTTAATATTTGTTGTGTGTGTGTGTGTGTGTGTGTGTGTGTGTGTGTGTGTCTATGATTTTATGCAAAGTGTTATTTGGTTTCAGTCTTAAGATGTGTTAGTTTTTTAAGGTTTAACTTGCGCATTGCGATGTTAGCATTAAGGTGTTTTATGGTATTATTTATGTTTAAGAAATGTGTTTTTAATCTTAAGTATTGGTTTATGGTATTTGTGTGTATGTGTGTGTGTGTATCTATGTCTGTGTTTGTTTATCTGTGTACTAATAATTTTTTACATTCCACAGCTAGCTGTTAGGTTGGGTAGATTAAATTAAAATGTAAATGTAAATTTAAGAAGTTCGATTGAACTTCATTAAATATGGGTGGGACATGCGCGTTGTGCCGTAGGTAGCGCATATTTTTATTGTTTTTGATTTTTGTTTCTTAATTTTTGTCAGGCAAAAATATGTTTGGGTGGGTTTAGATTAAGGGTGGGAGGTTAGAGTTGCGTCTTGCATTAGCTGTTCCAGAGTCCCCATTGTAAAATTGGAATGGTCAAGTCCAGTGCCCAGGCCCGAGGCTGGCCGCCCGTATCACAGACTACCAAACTGGATCGCCATGTGCGTGCGGGCCAAAAATTGGGATCCCTCGCAAGACGTAACTTTTTTGGTTGGGAGTGGGAGTGTTTGAGGAACACAGGGTGGTGGAGACGGTTACAGCCGCCTCCATCACCTTGGATCATTATTATTTTTTGGTGACCTTGACCTCAATCCATTCATGCATAACCCCCCCCCCCCCCCGACGTCACAACGTCTTAGGTGTATCGTCTTAAGTATAATGTCTTAAGTGTATTGTCTTGACCTTGACCTTGAACTTGGCGAGCCCCCCCCCCCGACGTCACAATGTCTTAAGTGTAGCGTCTTAAGTGTAGCGTCTTAAGTGTAGCGTCTTAAGTGTAACGTCTTAAGTGTAACGTCTTGACCTGGACCTTGAACTTGGCGAGCCCCCCCCCCCCGACGTCACAATGTCTTAAGTGTAGCGTCTTAAGTGTAACGTCTTAAGTGTAACGTCTTGACCTTGACCTTGAACTTGGCGAGCCCCCCCCCCCCCCCCCCCCGACGTCACAATGTCTTAAGTGTAGCGTCTTAAGTGTAGCGTCTTAAGTGTAGCGTCTTAAGTGTAACGTCTTAAGTGTAACGTCTTGACCTTGACCTTGAACTTGGCGAGCCCCCCCCCCCCCCGACGTCACAATGTCTTAAGTGTAGCGTCTTAAGTGTAACGTCTTAAGTGTAACGTCTTGACCTTGACCTTGAACTTGGCGAGCCCCCCCCCCCGACGTCACAATGTCTTAAGTGTAGCGTCTTAAGTGTAACGTCTTGACCTTGACCTTCAACTTGGTGAGCCCCCCCCCCCCCAGCCAGCAAAGTGCAAACAAACTTACTTATAACTTAAGAACGGGTTGCCGGAATAGGTCAAGCGATACATCATTGGAAAGCTCTAATTAGGAGTAATATTGTGGTAAAGACAGAATTAAATTATTTTCTTTTAATAAAAATTTATTATTAAAAGAAACCCATACTCATTGACTTGCCTATATAAGAGTGTTGTGGTTTGCGTTGGGACATTCATTGCCAATAATAGCTAGAGTGAACATGTCCCCCCGAGATGCTCCAATATTTTATAACAAATGTACAAAAGTTGAAGAAGTATTAGAGGTGGATGAAGAAATCAATGAAGAAAACGATGTACAAAACGATGAAGAAAACAATGAAGAAATTGAAGAGCCTTTGTTAAGTGAAAATGTTGTAACAAGAATATTTGTGGATCCGAATTCTCCAATGGATATTATAGGAAGGTTTGTAATTGAAGTTATGACATGGATAGAAAATGAAAGATTAGTAAACATAGCATCTCCAATTTTAGTTGATGATAGACCCACCTTTGGTGTATATTGGCGTAACAGTGATCTGTTATGGCTATGGGCGGAGGCATATGTGGAGTATTTGCAATTGGAAGAAAATATAGGCTTTAATCATTACTTTTCAGCTTTAGTCTTAACCTACTATTTTTAACATCTCACTAAAAATCTTACCGCCCCCCCCCCCCACTACAACTGGGAGGCTATAAAAAGGGAGCAGTAGAGAAGCATTTCATTTCGCTGCTAAATTTCAAAGAGTAAACATCAACAAGATGTATCAATGTGAAATTTGCTTAGAAACTTTTCATGATAATATTCTACTAGAAATACACAAAGAGTTATTCCATAATAATAATGAAGATGTAACAGAAACCGAATATGAAGATTTAAAACTATATGGAGAAGAACAACAAGAAGAACAGCAAGAAGAACAGCAAGAAGAACAACAAGAAAAACAACAAGAAGAACATGAAGAACCATTAGCAGGACCATCTAATGAAATACCAAGTTTAAAAATATATGCTTTAGAAGGTAAAGTAGTAATGCACCACAAAATTCAAAATGAAAAATTGGAATTGGAGCAGTTTTTTAAAGAAGTGAGTACAATTGCAAGGAGAACACTCGCAGAAGAATTAAGAAGACTGAACTTCATTAAATTTAGCATATTACTACATGCTATGTTTACTAATGTAGAAGGAGAAATGTCACCAAGAGGATTCATAACAAAAAACCAGACCATCATGGCAAGTTCAGATATTAATTCAATAGTTGAAGATTGTTTAGAAGAAATATTAACTAAAATTCAAGAACATGAAGGCAGAGGATCTGGTTGGAGTTTGGTTAGTATTGAGGGTATGGATATTAGAACTCATAAACACGGCTACGGATTAAGGGGTAGCAGTTATATTCCGCTCCCAAAGAAAATTTCAGACACCAAATCGTGTATAAATGTTAAGAACCAAGATATGGAATGTTTTAGATATGCAATGACGACAAAATTTGTACCTCCTCAAAATTCGGAAAGACCCAGTGAAGAATATGAAACTTACAGATATAGATATAATTTCAAAGGATTGACTTACCCAGTGGCTTTAAAGGACATCCCAAAGTTCGAAAAACAAAACCCTGGAACATCTGTTAATGTTTTCGGTTTGGACAGTTCGAATAAAGTGTACCCATTGCGTGTGGTGAAGAATGAACTACCAGATCATAGGGACTTATTATTACTTACAAGAGGTGATTTTTCCCACTATGTATGGATCAAAAAATTTGAAACTCTTGTTAGTAATCAATTATCTAAAAATAGAAATAAGAAGGTAATTTGCAAAAGATGTTTCAATTTTCAACGAGAAGGAAGACTAGGAAGACAGTGGTTAGAAGAGCATAAACGATTGTGTAACAACAACTATGAAGCCAAAATAATGTTACCATCACCAGAAAAGGCCGAGCTAAAATTTGAGAAGATATCTCATCAGTACCGTATTCCCATTGTTGTATATGCGGATTTTGAATCTACACTTGTTCCTATTGAAAATAATGATGATGAAGCCAAGAAAAGTGTTAAGTATCAAATGCATGATCCAAACAGTTTTTGTTTATTAATTAAATCTACACTGTCAGAAGATCATTTAAATAAATATGATCTAACATCAAAACCTGTTATATATCGCGGTGAAAATGCTTCTAAAATTTTCCTTGACCACTTATATTTGATAGCAGAAAATGTACAAAAAATGTATAGTGATATTGTACCAATGATACCGATGGATGAAGAAGAAGAGATTCAGTATGAAAATTCAACCCATTGTTATTTATGTAAAAATGAATATACTTTGGAAAACCACAAGGTACGTGATCATGACCATCTGACAGGTTATTATAGAGGTGCCGCGTGTAACAGATGTAATATTAACTATCAAATTCGCAACTTTATACCTGTAGTTTTGCATAACCTTAGCGGTTATGATGCACATTTTATCATACCGGAATTGGGACGAGATGATGGAAAAATCGATGTGATAGCGGAAACTAGTGAAAAGTTTATTAGTTTTAGTAAAACGGTTGGAAATATTAAGTTACGTTTTTTAGACTCTTACCGTTTTATGCCATCTAGCTTAAGTAAACTCACTGAAAACTTAAAGAAAGAAAATTTAATAGAAACAATGAAGATTGTTAGTAAAGATAAATTGGATTTGGTTCTCCGCAAAGGTGTTTTTCCCTATGATTACATCGATTGTTTGGAAAAATTTGAAGAAACATCACTTCCGCCAAGAGAAGCCTTCAAGAGTAAGTTGTATGAAGAGGACATCAGTGAAGAAGATTATCAACACGCTTGTAAAGTATGGAACGAACTAGGAATGACAACATTGGGAGAATATTCCGACTTTTATGTTAAATTAGATGTGACTTTACTTTGTGATATAATGGAAGAATTTAGAGATACCTGTTTTGAAGCATATGGATTGGATCCACTTCATTCTTATACATCACCTGGACTAGCATGGCAAGCTATGCTGAAAGAAACAAAGTGTAGACTTGAACTTATTACAGATATTGATATGGTTTTGATGATAGAGTCAGGCGTTCGTGGAGGATTGACGCAAAGTGTAACTAGACATGTAAAAGCTAACAACAAATATCTCCCAAACTTCGATGCGTCACAACCAACAACATTCTTAGGTTATTTTGATGCAAATAACCTATATGGATGGGCTATGTCAAATCCCCTTCCATATGGTAATTTCAAGTGGGCGAACCCAGATTCGATCGGCAATATAATGGACATACCCAAATACGGCGATACTGGATACATTTTGGACGTCGACTTCGAATATCCTGAACAACTGCATGATCACCACTACGATTTACCACTATTGCCAAAGACGGAAATATCACCAACTGGTAGATGGCCCAAATTAATGATGACGTTAACCAACAAGTCGAGATATGTAGCTCATTATTGGACAATACAGCAAGCAATAGAACTGGGATTGAAAATAACAAGAATCAATAGAGCAATACAATTTAATCAATCTTGTTGGTTAAAACCATACATCGACAACAACACAAGAAGAAGGACTGCAGCAACATCCGCTTTTCAAAAGGACTTTTTCAAATTAATGAATAATTCAATATTTGGCAAAACGTTGGAAAACAAAAGAAAACATAAAGATGTAAAATTAGTAAGCGATCCGGAGAAGTTGCAAAAGTTAGTACAAAAACCAAACTTTGGAACGAGTGTAATTATTAACGAGAATCTTGTAGCTGTTACCATGAACAAAATCTCAATAACAATGGATCGTCCTCTATATGTGGGAATGTCTATTTTGGATATTTCTAAAACCCACATGTATGACTTTCACTACAACAAGATGGTGAAGTTTTATGGAAGAGAAAACATCGGGATAGCATATATGGATACAGATGCTTTCATTTATTGGATAAGAACAGAAGACATGTATGAAGATCTACGTACTTTTGTATATACTACTGACTTTGACTTTTCAGATTATCCTAAAGATCATCCCAACTATGACTATGATAGAAATAAAAAGGTGTTGGGCAAGTTTAAAGACGAAACAAATGGTGTACCAATGGAAGAAGTTGTTGCTTTAATGTCCAAACTGTACTCATTCCAACTGTACATCAGTGAAAAGGATGAACATCAAGTGGTGAAGAAAGCCAAAGGCATCAAGACTTCATATCTAAAGAAAAAAGTGCAGTTTGAACATTATAAAAGATGTTTATTTCAAAATGTGGAAACAACCGCAACATTCAACACCATCAGAAGCTACAACCATATACTGTATAGTGTAAAGCAAACAAAGTGGGCATTAAGTTATAAGGATGATAAACGCCACATTCTTGAAAATAACATCAACACATTGCCATTCGGCCACTATTCCCTAATCCCTATTGATCAGTAAACCTTTTCTTCGTCCTTTACCTTCTTCCTTTTTCCTTTCGTAAAGAAGAGGGGACATGACAAGCCCAATGTCATGTTCCCTCTTTTTTACACCAACATAAAATGGCCTTGACCTATATCCTAACCGTATATAAAAGAGGATAAACCATTCTAGAGATCAGTACCTTTACAAGCGATGTGGAAGATACAACTGAAGATGGAAGACTTAAAAAATAAAATTGTAAATGAACTTCATAAGCCAGCAAGAAGAAAATTTCCTAGAAGAAGTACAGTTATAAAAGGAATGAATGATCTTTTCCAAGCCGATCTCATTGAAATGATACCACATGGTAAGTTGAATAAAGGATTCAAATACATTTTAGCGATTATAGACTGTTTTACTAAAGTGGCTGATGCCTTACCGCTAAAGGACAAGACTGGTAAAAGTGTTACAAAAGCTATGGAAACGGCTATACAAAGAAATAAATTCAATATCAAACATCTACAAACTGATGATGGGAAAGAGTATTTTAACAAAGACTTTGCAGCTTTAATGAAGAAGTATAAAATAAATCATTATTCAACAAATTCTGAAGTTAAAGCTTCAATAATAGAAAGATTCAATAGAACATTAAAAGGAGCAATGTATAAAACATTTTCCAAACGAGGATCATATGTTTGGTATGATATCTTACCGCAACTTATAAAAGAATATAACAACAAGTATCATCGAACCATTGGTATGAAGCCTAACCAAGTAAATAGCAGTAATGCTAAGATGGTATTAAAACGTATTAGGAATAATACAACTCCTAAACATGAAAAAATGCAGCCTAAAACATTTAAAGTTGATGATAAAGTTCGTATAAGTAAATACAAAGGAGTATTTAGTAAAAGGTATCTGCCAAACTGGACTAATGAAGTATTTACAATCTATAAAGTGCAACCAACAATACCTGAAACTTACATCTTAAAGGACAACAAGGGTGAATTACTCGAAGGTGGATTCTACGGACATGAGTTGTTAAAATCATCAGTCGGCGATGTATATCTTGTTGAAAAGATTTTACAAAGAAAAAAGGATAAGGTTAAAGTACGTTGGTTGGGATTTGATAAAAGTGAAGACTCTTGGATCCCTACAAAAGACTTGGTATAGCAATTTGTGAAGTCATTACGTGTTTAACCTTTACACAAGATGGAGATTGTGCAACAAAAGGATCGATTTTTTATTAATAATATTGATGAATTAACAGTTGACAACGACAAGTTAAATCATGGAAAACATGGTGAACTACTGCCAAACACAATAAGATGTTTAATAACTGGACCGTCAAATTGTGGAAAGACGAATGTGGTTTTTAACTTAATAACAAATCCTAAAGGATTACGTTTCAACAACATTTACATCTTTTCCAAATCTTTGCAACAACCCAAATACCAATTATTGGATAAGGTACTCGCAAGTGTGCCTGAAGTTAATTTCTACAAGTTTAATGCTAGTGAAACTATAATGGAGCCAAACGAGGCTAAACCATTTTCTATATTTATATTCGATGATGTATCTTGTGAAAATCATGACACTATTAGAAGTTATTTTGCCATGGGGAGACATTACAATATTGATAGCATTTATATTGGTCAAACTTACAGTAAAATTCCAAAACAACTAATAAGAGATAATGCAAATCTACTGATTATCTTCAAGCAGGATGAAACAAATTTAAAGCACATATATAATGATCATGTAAATGCAGACATGTCATTTGATAAATTTAAAGAAATGTGTGGCAAAGCATGGGCTGAAAAATATGGATTTCTAGTTATTATGAAAGAAGAAGCTATAAAAAATGGAAGATATCGTATAGGGTTGGATAAATTTGTATTAATCCATTGAACGATTGATGATACGTTTAGTAATAGATTGGTCTTCGCAGCGTAAACATGGTGAACCAAGAAAAACTATTAAAAGAAATAAAATCACTGAGTGACTCGATTAGACTTAAAAATCGAGCATTAAGAATGGGTTTGAATAAAAGAGAAGAATTTCTGGAGACTACATTTAAGCCTATTACAGAACCTTTAAAACAGATAACAGAAACTATTGGTAAACCTCATTATGAAGGAGATGTTTTGCTACCTGTTTCTAAATTTGAAGTAAAAAGTTTAAAAAAGGAAGAAGATGATGATTCTTACACAAGTGATAGTGAAGTTTCTCAAAAAGAAGAAGAAACAAGACAAGAAGAACCAGAAATAAATATTGAAAAAGAAGAAGAACAAGAACAACATATACCTGAAGCAGAACAATCAATTCCAAATCTAACAAAATTAAGTAGTGATATATTGCAACAAGGACCTCTTGGAAGAAAGTATATCATGAAGATGTTACATGAAATAAAAGATAACCCAAAATTACACAAGTCACATGTATATGGTGCGAGAATTGATGGAAATGAATTAAAAATAGGAGATTCAAAAGTATATTTGACTGAAGATGATGATATTGTTATTGGAGAGCATAAATATAAAGGAACAAAAGGATTATTTGAACTGATTTTTAAAAATATACCTATAAGATATACGCTTCAAGATTTAAATACTTTTAAAGAAATTTTGCAAAATACTAATGCTCATAAGAAGAATTACTCCAAAGATTCAATGATAAATAGAACACGTGCAACTAAATATACGGTTGTAATAAAAAGATTGTTTCCCCTGAAAAAACTACCAACATTACGAACTGCACCAGCTGTGAAGAAACCGCTTAAGAGGAAGTCATTATCACTTATGGACTTATCACTTATTGATGAATATGGTAAAAAGAAAAAAGGAGAAACTTCGACATCTGGTAAAGGTTTAATGAAAAACCTATATAATACAAATGTGATTTACTATAATGATATAAACAAATTGGTTGATAGAATGAGACTATTACATGAAGCCATGGAAGCTGGTCATACAGGTTTAAATAATGAATGGGTGGCTTTAGTTGACGAACTTCGAAATCGTGGAATAGTTGTATAAATCATCACGGATATATAAGAAAGCTGTGAGCATACAGTGGATCAGTTCAATCATGAGCGTCGACAAGTTCGGACGGTACTCCGGGCTAGGAGTACAAGGAGGAGAAAACAGAAAAAGAAGTGGATTGCCGCAAACACCTGAAGGTGACTATGATATGAGTAACAAACGTTTAAAATTTGTTAAAGACCCAGAAGAAGATACTGATGGAGCGAATTTAAAGACAGTAAAAGAGGCTACTTCAACATCATTGAAATTAGACAAGAATACTTACGATGTTAAATCACATAGAATAATTAATGTTGGTAAACCAACTGACAGTTCTGATGCAATTACTAAAGAGTATTTATCATCTGAACTTTCAAATACTTTAAAATTACAATGGGGTAATAATTTAAAAGATGGACAGACATATGATGCTGGAAATCATAGAATAACCAACGTGGCAAATCCAAAAAATGATAAAGATTCAGTTAATAAAGAATATTTACATTCTATAATACCGGAAAAGACTCAACGCGGATTTTCTTTTTATAAATTTATAATAAATGACATTGGATACCCAAAGGAAGATGGGGATGCTGTAAACCTGAAATACATCAAGGACAACTGTATTTTACAAGATGGTGATGAAATCAATTGTCATGGGAAAGTGTTGTCAAATGTAAAGTTCGCTTCTCAACTAAAAGACGCTGTTACTATGGAACAATTATCTAAAGAATTAAAAAGGGGAACATCGAATTTTGTAAAACATGAAGATGCCGTGCTAAAGCGAGGAGATACATTTATACATGGAAATGAAAAGTTTGATTTAATGCAAGGAAATAATGATGAATGGGATGCAGGACATAAAACAATAACAAATGGAAGATTTGGTATAAAAGATACAGATGTACCTCTAATGGTGCAAACATTAATTGCGAGTGGTGGTACATTAGGTACATACAATGGTCGTAATAGAAGAATAAAAGATATTTATCCTGGTTATGAAGATGATGATTGTGTTACATTAAGACAAACAATAACTTGGGATAAACACTTTGGGACCAAATATGATGCAAAGATGAAGAAAATAATTAATATTTTACCAGGAGAAGATTTAAATGATGCTGCTACTATTGGACAAGTCATAACAACGTCGAAAAGTGATTCGACTGCTTACACGTGTAATGATAAACGTATTATGCAGTTACACGATCCCCAACATCCAAAAGATGCTGTAACTTTAGACTGTTTAATAAGAATAGTGGGCAATTTACTTATCGATACCCACAATCATATAGCTAGTACAACGAGTCATGTGATGATTCAACCCGATGAACGAGAAGCTTGGATTAAAAATAGAATTATAAATCAGTATATAATTAATTTGAATAATTAAGTATTTAAATATAAAAATTGTGCATGTGTTATTCATTTATGTAAAGCAGCTCGTGGAGTAAACACGCTGGTTATATAAGACGACATAATGAAGACCGCAACGCTCAGTCGTCGTCAAGACAGCGGCAAGAAAGGACGTGGTATAACATCAGCTGCGTTATCCCTGCTAAGACGGATTCCTGTTGGTGCTGTTCTAAATCGAGCAATAGACGCTTTACCATACGAATTTCATCTGCCCGGAGGCTATCAATATTGTGGACCCGGAACTAAGTTGGCAAAACGTTTAGCAAGAGGAGATCCTGGAATTAATAAATTAGATCAAGCTTGCAAAGAACACGATATAGCGTATTCCAAGTTTGCAGATTCAACAAATAGATCAATAGCGGATAGAGCGCTAGCGGAAAAAGCTTGGCAAAGGGTTAAATCAAGTGACGCCAGTATTGCGGAAAAAGCAGCAGCTTGGGCAGTGACAACAGCCATGAAGACGAAAGCTAAGTTTGGTGGTGGAAGACGACGCGGGAGAAAACCTAGTAAAAAAGAAGCTGCAAAAAGAGGCGGGAACATCAAAAGAAGACGTCGCACTAACCCTAAAAGGAAAGTCAAGAAAACATCCATATGGTCAATGGTAAAAAACGGATCGGGTCTTTACTTAAGACCGTACCGTGTGTATTAAATGAGAAGAATAAATTGATAATTCCAAATGAAGCATTAACAAACTATCAACTGTCAAAATATGTGAAATGTTTAAGAATACCATTCTTCAGAGGAGTTTTTATGAAAAATACATTACCAAATAGAGTGTGGAAAAATGAAACTGGAATAGTAAACTTAGACTCTAATTATGGACCAGGTACTCATTGGGTATGTTATAAAAAACTTGGAGAAAATGTTTACTACTTTGATAGTTTTGGAAATTTACCGCCACCAAAAGAACTTCAACATTATTTTCGGGACTCTAAGAATATATTCTACAACTACAAAAGAGAGCAACCTAGCAATACAGAAATATGCGGACATTTATGTTTAGAGTTCCTAGCGAAGAGCGTCAGTCAGCTTTAAGATGTCATCGTATACAGTGTCGCTGAGCGGAAATTCGTCAACATTGAAAAGTACACTTTTCCCAGCGTTACGTTTATCTACGGACAAACTATGGGAAGCAGCATTATTGGATTTGACTACATACAATTCAATTCCCAATGTTACAGAAGGAAAAAATAATTTACTACATTATTATGAGAGTAAAGATGAAAAAGGAAATTATTCACAATTGAAAATAATTCCATTATCTACAGGAGCATATGAAATAGACGATATAAACCAAGTATTACAAAAAAAGCTTGGAGAAGAAAATATTTCTATAAAAGGTAATAATAATACATTAAAAGCAGAAATAACTTCAAAGTATTATATAGATTTTAGCTTAGACCACTCAATCGGCAATTTGCTCGGATTTTCAAAGAAGAAAGGAATTTTAGCTCCTGGAAATGATTATACTGGCGATACAACAGTAACAATATTAAAGGTGAACAGTATTGATGTAACGTGTAATATTATACACGGATCATATAGAGATGGAGTAAATCAACACATATTACATACATTTTACCCCACAGTAGCTCCTGGTTTTAAAATAGTTGAGAAGCCACAAAACCTGATATACCTACCGTTAAACACCAGTTTCATTTCAGACATCGTACTGAACATATTGGATCAAGACGGCATTAGTGTTGACTTTAGAGGAGAAACAATAACTATACGGTTACATATCAGAGCAGCAACATAAAGTCAACATGGGATTATCATTTAAACCACAACGGAAGAGTCGGGAGCTCAGTAGCTCCTCAACATTCGACGAGTTAACACCGGACAACATACGCTTCCTACAAAAGATCGGACTAAAACTTGCCAACCATGGATATACTGGATATAGCGCAAGGACCGACATTCGACGAAACCCTATGGGAGAAGGAATATCACACTCACAACCCTTACACTTCATCAAAATTAAATAATAATGATGAAATAAGGATTCCCATTCAACAACAAGATATCTACACATTACCATGTGAAAGTTATTTATATATCGAAGGAAGAGTAACAACATTGGATGGAAAATCTGGTTCAACTGTTCCTTTTATAAATAACCCTATGGCATATCTGTTTGATGAAATTAGATATGAGATATCTGGAGTAACAGTTGATTCAACAAAAAAAGTTGGTATATCAACAACTTTGAAAGGATTGACTTCAATAACACCCCATGAAAAGAATTCTTTAATCTCGGCTGGATGGGTGACTCCTGATAAAGACACTATTACTCCTAATTCAAAAGGTTACTTTGATTTTAATGTGCCTTTACGATTGCTTTTGGGATTCGCAGAAGATTACAAGAGAATAATAATAAATGTAAAGCAAGAACTGGTACTGCTCAGATCTTCAACGAATAAGGATGTAATACAAGCGCCAAGTGGAACAAAAGATGCCGATTTGGAATGGCAACTTCAATTGGATAAAGTTGTATGGAGAGTACCACATGTCAGATTGGCGGATGAACATCGAGTATTATTATTGAAAAAATTAAAATCTGACCGTGATATTGTAATACCATTTAGAAGTTGGGAATTTCATGAATACCCCATATTGCCTCAAACAGAAAGACAAACATGGACTGTTAAAACCTCTACTTATTTAGAACGAGCAAGGTACATAATAGTCGGTTTTCAGACTAAACGAAAAGATGTTATAACTGCGCACGCTGGTCAATTTGACCATTGCAAGATAAAGAATTGCAAAGTTTTTCTAAACTCTCAGTTCTTTCCATATGACAGTTTAAATGTTTCATTTGACAAGAAACGTTATTCCATTCTATATGACATGTATGCAAGATTTCAATCGTCATATTATGGTAAGACAAATACACCACTACTATCACCAGAACAATTTTATTCAAAAGCTCCAATTGTTGTAATCGATTGTTCAAAACAAAATGAATCTGTGAAATCTTCAAGTGTAGATATAAAAATTGAAATGGAATTTGAAGATAAAATACCAGATGGAACTTCAGCATACTGTTTAATTCTACATGACAAAATAGTTACTTACACACCGCTGACAGGAATTGTGAAGAATGTACTTTAAAAAAGATTAATACAACATCTGCACGATTTGTAAGGTTTTTACAAAAGATCAACAATATCTAGGTCATCTGCGAGTATAAAAGCGAGAAAGAAGAGCTGGAAATTCATTTCATCTTTGATTGTCGTATGGGTAACATCGTCCGCAAGATGAGTTCTGCTACATCAAGTGCTAATGAAGAAACTACACCTCTTATGGCTGACAATAGTTTGGATATAGAAAGACAAGTTGAACAGGAAATGGAAGAGTTCCTCAAGTTTAAACATAAGAAGACAGACGAAGAGGAAGTTGAAAAAGAAACGAAGAAAAGGAAAATTGAAGATAACATTTCTACCAACATCTTAATGGAGGTATTTCTTAGAATATTTTATCCTATTTCTTCTTGTATGACAAAGACTGTGTCTGCTGGAGTAATGAAATCATTGGATTACTCTCCAACTGTTATTTTGAATCACGGATCTAAAATGGTAACCTTCACTGAATCTTCTTGGGAATCTTTTATGAAACATATACATCTTTTGGAATGCTATTTGAGTAACAATACGTTTGGAAGAAAAACAAAACTAGGTTTGTTCGAATCAAATATTGAAATCGATATTGTTAAACAACGTGGTCAACAACTAGTTCGATTTAGAGATTTAACTAAATATAATATAAAAATACATTTGACAAAAGAAGAGTTTTACGCTTTAACTTGTGCTACTGGTCCTATAACAAGATATTTAAAACAGCTAATATTCTCAAGTACAATTATCAAAGATTATTTAACTGATGCATTGGATAGACAACCATATGTTCCAATCCTATACGGTCCAGTAGATACTTCAATCTTCAATAGGATCCCGCATGAAGTAGAGATGTGGAGACAGTTACACCACAATCAAACCAACTTTAATTTAGATGAAGAAAAAAAGCAAGAAAACAAGGAAAACGAATCACGTTTCAACAATCAACAATCAACAACAAATTAAACAGACAAAGAATATTTTAAGTAAGAAGAAGAAGAATGTTGGAGTATAAAAGGCTGTCAATCCGCATTGACATACCAGTTGTCTACTGAACGTCATCATGGATAAACGAGTTTCATTCTCTAAGAAGACGGAAATAATGGAAGTAAAGCGAGGTATCATAGAGTTTCAGGCATTCCGTGGTAATGATGGAAATTTTATAATTAAAGAGTTAGTGGTACTAGATATGATAACATCTGTTGTTTATCATTTTTTATTCATGCCTCCTTTGCCGTTCAACAGATTAACAACCAAAGCTAAAGTAACAAACAAATGGTTGATGAAACATTTTCATAATCTAACATGGGATGAAGGTTTTATAACCTACAATATGATGCCACACATTATGAATCATTTCTGCAAAGAGTTCAAAACTATTTTTACAAGAGGATTGGAAAAAGCAAATTGGATACAAGCATATACAAACCATGAAGTGATAAATGTGCAAATGGAGAAAGATTTTTATTGCTACTTTGCTAACATCTGTATTGCATCTAAAAACTTTAAACATCGGCAGTCTCAATGTGCTTTAAAGAACGCATATCGTTTGAATGTCTATCTCCAGCAAAGTGGTGGGGGAAGCGATGGGTATAAAAGCGAGAGCGGCACTATGACAATGCATGAGTATTACTCTAACCTCCGAGGAGTCAACACCTCTGACGCGCAAGCACAAGAAGAAGAAGACGAACAATAGTAAAAAAAAATAATGGCATCGCAAACTTTTCTACAGTCGCTTGTTGATCAATTCAACAAACATTCTAAATCTACAATACTACCGACTAAGAAATGTTCAGAATTGAAAGAAGAAAAACATTACATTATTCACACTATTAAGAAGATGGAAACATCAGTTGGAGACGCCATCAATTGCACATTGAGTGAAGCACCCTACACACCTGGTGATGAACCGAAATTTCAAGTATTTCTTCCCAAACGCTTTGTTCAACTGCTGCAGAATGAAGATTTACGACTGATTCACCCCGGCGCACTCTATTTGGCATCCCACGGTCCAAGCGGAACCAACTCTACTGAACTTACACTTCATGTTATGCCTACTAGCAACTAGTCTGTAGTTTATATATACTGTTGTACATGTGTGTAACTGATTTTAAATAAATAAAAAATAAAAATAAAAAAAAATAATAAGAAAAGGCAGCATATCGATAGTGTTTCTGCACTATCGATATGTTGCTTTTTTTAAAAACACGTTTGGATGACCTTGACCTAGTTTCGAGGGTATATAAAGGTCGTAATTTTCTTGAGGATCTCATCAGTCTACGACTACCTTTCGTGCTGTACACATCTCTGTTGGCTCTCCAGTTATTACGAATAACAACATGTCTCTTAAGGTTAAGTGTGCATCATATGATACCACCACCATTACAACTTTTGAAGAACTCGACGATTTTATTAATGAACTGCGAGTGTTACTTGCCGGTGGTTATCGTTTAAATATTGATGTTTACGCTAACAACATGAGGATGTTTCCTAAACAGAAGTTCTGCAACGAAGAAGTATTCGTTTCCACACAACCTTCAACTACAACACCATCTATTCAAAGTAATGTTAAGTTCCAGAAATATTACTAATGTTAAATAATATCAAGTGGTCGCTGTAGCATCTATAAAAGGACCGTGTAACCTAACAGAATCATCATTTGCTCTCCAACTGACGCAGCGAAAACAACTACCAATACCATGTTGTACAGAATGATGATTGAATTCAATGGAAAAATCTACGGAAAAGACTATCAAAGTGTAGAACAAATGACGTCCGATCTTCAAGTATTGACTAAAGAGGGATTCCAACCAAAATTAATTCTAAAATTTCCTGAAGTACATCCACTCTCCACTGAAGATCTCATCGCCATGGCTAAAGAAGAAAAAGAAAAATACAAACAAGATGTAAAGAAACAAAAAGAAAATGAAAACTCAGTATCTTAAATAAATACATCTTACACTTGTAAGATGATCTTTTTTAAAACTCCATTTGGATGACCTTGAGATTACCCCCACCACTTTTCCTAGTCTATAAAACACGCTATCCTACACTATACAACTTCATTTCTTGCCAACACTTAGAAGCGCCAACATGGAAGAGAAGAAAAACGAGGACGCACCGCGCTACTGTTGTGAACAAAAATGCACCGATTTAGGAAGATGGATGGTAGATGGATTAGCTTGTACAAAGTGTGAATTCTTCGGATCCTGTTACTGCAAATGCAAGACAAAGCAACTACCACCACCGGAATTGCGAATCATCAAGATTTATAAATCACGATACTTCCACACTTGCTGTCCCCAGAGGTGTATCAAATTTCATCCGGAAAAACTTGTCAATTGTCGAGAGTGCAATGCATATTATAAAGACGACTTTTGTACATGCATCATAAGTGCATGCAAGTACAGATCAGATTGGTCTACTGATCCTGTTGAAGCTTCAGATGTATAGCTGTAGTCACTGACTGCAGCCCTTTTTTAAAACTCCTTTTGATTGACCTTGAGATTACCCCCACCACTTATTTTTTACAACATATATTCTACGGATCATTCGATACGCTTCTCATTCTTATTTCATTACTCGCACTGAGAACAACATGGATGATAAATTCATTTCCTTTCAACATTTAATTACCGACAGAGAAGAGATGGAAGAACTATTTCAAAACTTACTCACACTCATTGATAACTATCCTTTAAGATGGATCAACATCACAGTGCAATACGTCAATCCTACCAAAATATTTTCATCCTCATCATCGTCTTCTGCCACCTCCATGTCTTCATCGTCGCAAAGTGCAGAGGAAGGGGAACAGACAACTAATGGTGTTAAAATTGTTGAATTAAACGACGAGGAACAAGAAATGCAAGCTCTGGTTAAATATAAATTTAATATTTAATTTACAAACATTATTAGTATTCCTAACTTAAAAATACAACTAATGGTTATCTTAGTACACCTCCTACTACCTACCCAAACGGCGTTTCGCTGCGAAATGCGCTGGCCAACGATTCGCATGGGGGTATATCACCCTTCCCCCACCACGCCACCACCCCTCCACTTCCCCCACCACGCCACCACCCCTCCACCGCCCTTGCCCGCATATAAGCGAGCCGCTGACTGACGCTCGCCATTTGTTTCCCGACTCCCGTACGATGAACAACGATCCGCTACCACATATGAAATCTACTTTTATAATTAGAACAAGACATGATTTAAAAGATATAATGGAAACTTTAGAAGATATTATAGACAAATTCCACTGCATCACTATGAATTTGGAACTTGCTTACGGTTGTCCAACATGCGATAGAGTTGAGACTGAAGATGAAGATAGTTTGCTAAAACTCACTCCTGCATCCTCCAAAACTACACCGACAGCTGACGACGACGTTTGACCGGACACACAACTGTTCTTTTTTTTTTTTTAACCCCCCACCACTTTCCAGTAAATATGCCCTGTCCTCATCTTCGTTTCTCATTTCATCGCCAACTTTCCGACCGTCAACACCGCTCCCGTTTCACCTACAGAAATTAAAACAAGCACACAAACATGATGGATGATTTTTCACTTAAAACACAATTGGAAGAGGACAGACTCAAACTAGAGATCAACAGGCTGCAATTGGAAACGAAAAATCAACAAGGGATGGTTCGCCTGCTGCAACTGTTCAAATGCGTACTGTGCATGTTGTGCGTCTACCTTCTCTTCGCCACCACCTTCGGCGTCTACCACTCCCTCACCAGTGGACGGCACTCCAACACCTCTCTGCACAAGAACACGACTTTGATTTAATTTTAAAAATAAACTAAAACCTCCAACCCCGAAGCCGCCCCACCCCTCCCCATTCCCACCGAGCCCCTGCGGCTCCCACTTTTTTAAAACCCCCTCCGGATGACCTTGACCCACTTCCCAAACCCATCCATCACTGTCACCCCCACCCCACACTTCCAACCCCACACCTGCCACTTCCAACCAATGACCTTGACCTGAGCCAGGAGTAACCAAAAGACACTACTTGTTAAATACTGACTCATTCATATTAAACCCTTTAACTTTTGACTAGCCTAAATACGGTGAGTTAAGTCAACTACTTCTGGGTTATAAATATGAATTTTAAAATACTTTATGCATATTGTTACACAATTAGTATTGTCGCTTAAAACTTAAGCGTTGATTAGTTTTGAATTTAGATTTAATGTTGTACATGCGTCTGTAGATAGCTTTCATGGGTAGAACAAGTTATGCGGGAGTGGGTTTCATTGGAAATGGTATGTGGCTGTCATCACATCCAATCAAGGATTCAATATTATATTTCATAATAATCTATAATATTTTTTTAAAAAAATATGAGTTTTCTTGATAGAGTTTATTCTCATATGACTATAAAGTAAATCACTATACGAATTTAAATGTTAAATCAAACTGCAACAAAAACATTAATGGAAATAGCTTCTTACCTAAATGAGAAACGTATGTAACAAGAGTTTGACAAATGTACCTGGGAACTATTAAGCATAAAAACTTGATATCTAGATATGTTGGAATAAACCAACTGAAAGTGATCTATTTAATTTGTGAAGCCATTGATATGATTTGTTTCAATAAACTTTACACACACACACTCCGCGTTAAGAACGGGTATAGGCTACATAGCTATAGTCAGATTATAAACATATTTAATAGAAAAGTTATACGAAAGTTTTGTACTAGAAAATATATTCAGGTTTGTTTAGATGTTTAAGCTAACTTTAAATCGGAGTTTCTTAAACTTTTAATACTTGTTTCCTATGATAAATACGCAGTTTTTAAACCTAAGACTTTTACAAACACAATACGAATATTATTACAAACTGAATCCAAACCTTGGATTTAAGGTCCCATACTTAGTTTTTTCCCCTAAAATCATTATATTTTTTTATTAAAACGAAAATTTATTATGTTTTATAACAACAGAAATAAGATTGTTGTTCGCTATACTCTTAAAACACTAAACCGACCGTGTCATAGTTTAATAACTGCTGGTCAAAGGCTGTCTAATTAAATAATGTACCTAAACTTGACAAAATTAAAATGCACGGCTCAGCTTATTGGGTTGGATAAATAATATTCCAAAACAACTTCAATATATTTCTTATTGAATTCTTTGAAAGGTAAATTATTAAATGAAACAGACTTGTGTAACGTGAATGACAAACGTACATCTGCCGCGTCTACTTTGGGAGATTTCCGGAACTATTATATGCAGATTTAGTGCATAAATTACCGGCACATCTGCCGACAGAGCTTTATACACCCTCGCACGCCGTCTACAACCTATACCAATAGCTGTCCCTATAAAATCAGCCATCTAACCGTCGTTCTCCATTTGTTCGCCAAATCTCATACGGTAAACACCGTTTTAATGAGTATTACCTCTGTACACAATAGTACAACTGTACTTGTTTGGACTTGCGTTCATTTCTGCTAGTTTCGTTTAGCACGCTATCAGTCTCTATATATTCGGACACACTTGCGTCCACCGACCGACCATATACGCTCTGACTAGTTGGACAGTACACGTCTCCCCTTGGGTATTATCTTGGCTCCGCAAACGTTACAGCAAAAAATTTTACGCCCAAAACACATATTAGAGAAACAATTTGACTCCACTGTTTCCAGGCCGCGTACTACATTGGCTAAGCTTAAGAAACACTTCAGTTTTCACCAGTTGTATTGTGCAAGACCTGACCTTTGCAGCATTTTGTTCTACTGATATTATTTTACAGACTGTCTTAACTGACATGCTAAAAAGTATCGACGTTTCGATCTTGTTACACCTGTTGGCGGTCCTGCCCGACTATTCTTATTCACGTTATTAGCTAGTTTATATGACCGCTCCTCCTTCAATATGTGTTTTATTCTGCTCTATAATCTTGAACTATAGGACAACTAAAAGCTCGTTATTAATACAAAACTCTAGATACACAGCGTAAGATCCACCTGTGCAATCGCCAAATGTAAGTAAGAGTACTCATCCGCGGGACATTTCTCGTACTCCTGTGGCTGATGACCAACCCGTACAGAATAATTAAAACTAACTTCTGCGGCTACCGATACTTTTCTTAAACTATCTATCTACTTCTCTCTCTCTCTCTTATGGAACCTTCCCCGTCGCGGTCATATGTCGGCTAACTTTTAAAGAGTACGCGTCTCCTCACAAGTATTATCATGGCTCCGAACACTTTACAGCTGAAACTTTTACGCACAAAACACATTTTACAGAAACAATCTAACTCCATGGTTTCAACAGCTTCTAGCCATTGATTTTATATACTGTATGGGCAACATTTTTGGGTTTTACACACTTTTTATAGTATAACCCCCCAGCATTTCATTTCTTATGTTTGTAGCGGATAGCATAAGTTGGTAACAATGCGGGGAAATTTGGGGAATTCATGGGGATATTTTGGGGTTTACCTGGGGATTGGTACCCCTGCATCCTTTTCCCGTACTTTTCCACCCAGTGCTACACTCTGTCGGATTTAAGGTAAACTAGGTGCAGCCACACGTGCTACGATCTGTTGGATAAAGTGAGAACTAAACGCTCCCCTAGTACACTCTGGTGGACAAACCGCGAACCCTTACGCCGGCCGTTGCCACAGACTATCTGACACATTTACAATCGCCAATTGTAATTCCACTTAGTCGTGCACGGGACATTTCCTGCACACCTGCAAGTAATACACTTTACAACCGTCTAGTATTGTACTTACTGCTGCAATACAGTATTTACCTGTACAATTGGCAATTGTAATCCTACTTCATCGTGCACGGGACATTTCTTGCACACCTGCAGGTGATACACTTTACAACCGTCTACTATTACAGTTCTAACCCCACTTGATTATCCACGGAACATTACTTGCAATCCTGCACCTGAATAATTAATTACATTCTGCGGCTACCGATAATTTTCTTAAGCTATCTATCTTTTTCTCTCCAGCAAAATAACTGAGCTACACTCTGTCGGGTTTAAGGTAAACTAGGTGCAGCCACACGTGCTACGATCTGTTGGATAAAGTGAGAACTAAACGCGCCCCTAGTACACTCTGGTGGACAAACCGCGAACCCTTACGCCGGCCGTCGCCACAGGCTATCTGACACATTTCCACCACCTCCCGACAACTACCTCGGTGGCGCAGGGGTAAGGCGCCGGCTTCACACGCCGGCGGGCCGGGTTCGAATCCCACCCTCGCCACTGGTCAATTTTGTTCTTAAACCCTAACCGCTACAACCTTCCCCGTCGACGATCCGCAAACGAATGCGCTCCCGAAACTCTATCCCCTCCTGTAAACCCTCCCTCCCCTCCCCATCCCTCCCTCGCCCCCATGGACAGCTGCCACGTTCGAACCCACACCTGCCACTTCCAACCGCTTGACCTTGACCTGGCCCAGGAGTGGCCAAAAGACACTACTTAGACTAAACCATTAGATACGACCCCAGCACAGGAGTTCATTAGTGTAACTACATCTGATCTTACTCCCTGATAAACTAGACAAGCCAAGGAAAATAAAGTGTAATTTAAAAATATTAATTACCTCTGGTCTTAGATTCATACAGGCCAATTAAAAAAGTTTTTTTACAATGTGTATTTTTTACCATGTTAACATATATATTTAATATTAACAATGTTTTTATTTTTCTGTCAATCACATTAAATTAAACTGTAAGTAGTTTTATCCATAAACCGAGTTTTCTTATATGAGTTTTACAGTTCGACACTACTGTCGCATATTTCATTCTTCTGAAATAAAAAGGAATAAAATTGGAACGTAATATTTATGAGTTTAAGTATAAAAAATAATTATAAGCTTAGTTTCTCGTTTGAAAATATAAGTTACAAGGAAATAGTACCCAATTTGTCAACTAATGTGCTACTACCCTACTGTAGTTTACTCGTACACTTACGTCTATGTAGTTCAAAATTTGTTCACTGAAGCGCTGCCTAATAACAGTAGTCCCCATATGCAACTTATTAACCTTTTTGAACTACACTATGGGTTAAGTTGGCGAACCATGCAGTTCCTCTGAAATCGTTTGCTACAAATTAAGAGGAGGCCAAGGGAACGCCGTTCAGTGCTTCACCTGCTCACATTTTGCGACATTATTTAAAGTCCAATAATAGATGACTACATCCCTGTAAGATATTTAAAATATTTATGATATTATTTAAGATATATTTAAGATATTGTACCCTATATGATCCATTATAATCCAATTATATGATCTCATCAATAATATTGAGATAAAGATTGGATATGAAATCCATTATATGATCACAAAAAAATCCACGAAAAGGTTTTTAATGAAAGAAAAAAAATTGAGATATTTTATCGCTTAAAACAATGTATATTTGGAATCCACGGACTTAACTGAAAATGTAATGATTTAAATAGAAAATCATTCAAAATAAATATTCAAACTAAATAACTACTCGTAATTCTTTACACTAATGAAACTAAGAAAATGATTTCAATATTTTGTTGTCTCTTTAAGTTTTTAACTATTGGTGGACATTCTATAATAAATTTTTTAGCATTTACTCAAGAAATAAAATTTTCGTTAGTTCTGCGTTATGTTAAAAAAAAGTATTAATTTGAAAGCAGAGAAAAAATTCATATGTTTGAGCTCAATAAAGGTTATTACTTATAGGAATGTAATGAAGCCATATAAAATGTATTGCATATAAATGACAGTTCTTTTTTATAAAGGTAAATTATTAATAAACTGAAACGAATAAGTTAAATTGGCAAAGAAGATGATTGCCAAGAAACAGTACTTTTATTGAAGGCATAGAAAAAAAAACGCCTTTCCTGTTGCAATTAAAACCTATTTCATGAACTTAGAAGATAAAAGTTTCAACCGAAATTGCGTTTTATTAAAACATTAACCTTGAACAAGTTTCGGGGTTTCCATAATTAATTCTTGAATAGCTTGTGATATGATTGAAAGAATATTATCAATTATTAATTAAATAATTGTAGTACACTTTTCATGGTTTCTTCTTTTAATTTATGTTTTAATAAGAATTGGTTATTGATTTTGATTCCACAATAATTCACATTATTGCGATGATGTTTGAGCGGTTTCCCACTTTGTTTTTTAGTTCGGCACTAAAATATCGATTTCGAATTCCAAATAGGGTTAGTAACTGATATTGTGTATGGTTTTTGTCTGTAAAAATATAATAATATCTTGGCTGTAACTATTCGAGAACTGTACTTCAGTCGCGTGATATTATTTTGTTTGGATTAAAAACTATTAATTAAGGAAATAGTATTATGATCGGGGTCTATATGGTTTATATATAGATATTCTTTATACTTGTTTATTATAATTATAGTTATAGTTTAAAACTTAAATGTCAAGCGGTTTTTGTATATCTGGCTATTAAGGATTAAGTTCAATTTTTCATTTATTAAGCTTGTTAAAAAAAGAAGAAATTAGTGATAAAAGAGTATTGTAGATCAGGTTAATACCTGTGTTATACAACTTGGTAATTTTGTTGAATAAATTTGACAATTAACTTATATGGACAGTAAAAAACTCATTACAGGGTATGACACTGCCGCAGGAATGGCTCAACAGTGCTTAAACTAAAATAATTGTACTATAAATTTAATTACAAGCCCTGATGAACAAGCCTCTATTACTAAAGCTATTCATAAATTACATTTGTGAAGTGGTATTTTTTTCTATTTACTTATTTAAAATTTTTTAACAGATTGAGGAAATCAATCAAGAGATTAGTTTTAATCCAGAAAAAGTCAACGTGGAAGTATTGTTTCATAAAAATGAGCTACAAAACAATCATTTACTAAAATGCTTCTAAAAACTCTTAAACTTCCAAAGTTTTGGTTCATGAGTATCCTACAAAGTTTGGTGAAATTTTGCTAAAAACTTTAACTTTTCATTTTCACATTGTTTGTGTTTCATAACAGAATGGCAATTTAGTATTCAGCGTTCTACTTTGTAATAACTGTGCTGGCGAATACCTTAACCCAGCAACTGGACTTGACCTGTAGTTTAGGAGGTACAGATTCAAGTCAGACTTCTCATAACTTGACTTTGTTAGCATTGTCTTTGCTATTCCAACAGCTTTTTCTGCAAGGCCGTTGCTTCGGGGGTAATGGGGACTGCACGTAACTACTTTAAAATTCCATTTCTCTGAGAATTCCAAGAACTCTCTACTATTGAAAGGTACGTTGTCTGATACAAAAATATTTGGAATACCAAATCGAGCAAATATTGGTTTTAATGCACCAATAACACTGTTAGCAGATTTGTCTCTGATTTTTTCAATTTCAATCCAGCGAGAGTAATAATCTACAACAATTAAGAAGTTCGTACTTTGAAACTCTGCAATATAAGCAGCAATTTTATAGAAGGGGACATCAGGTATCTCATGTGAAAGGAGCGGCTCTTTTTGGTTTGCTCTTTGGAATTTAGCACAAGTGTGACAGTTGGAAATGAAGTTAGTCAAGTCTGAGTTAAGAGAGGGCCAGTAAACAAGTTCCTGTGCTTTTAGCTTAAGTTTCTTCAATCCCAAGTGTGTCTCATGTAAAGTCTGCAACGTATATCTTCTCATTGTCTGAGGCACAACCAATCGGCAATCGTAATAGACTAAACCATTCTGTACAGTCAAACTATTTCGTAAGGTGAAATAATGATTTAGTTCATGATTTGAGGACTTCAAATAAGTTGGCCAACCATCTTTAAAGTACTTCATTACTTCTTGCAGTGATTCATCATCTCTAGTGGCCTGAATGTAAGTATCAATTGTCTTAGGATTGATTGTAGCTTCAGCATCTAGAACATGAACTGTATCTAACATACTTTCATCCTCTGAGCTGATCATATTTTTGCACTGTCTAGATAAGAGGTCTGCCACATGTAAATGCTTCCCTGGTACATATTTTATTTGAAAAGAGTAGGGTAATAGTTTGAGCCTTAATCTTCGAAGACGGTTGTTAGCAATCTGATGAATACTTTTGTTTAAAACTGACAACAGTGGGGCATGGTCCGATTGAACTGTAATGTCCTTGTTCCCATATGCAAAGTTATGAAACTTCTTGAAAGCATAAGCAACTGATAAGAGTTCCTTCTCTACTTGAGCATAATCTTTCTCACTCTCACTTAAGGAACGTGATCCATACAAAATTGGCTTTCCTTCTTGGAATAAAGCGCAACCCAATGCATACTGACTTGCATCCGCCTGTATCGTCAATGGTTTCTCAGCTTGAAATGGCGTTAATAGAGCCGAATTTTCAATTGCAACTTTCAGTTTTTTGTAGCTTTCTTCATGATTCTCAGTCCATTGCCAATGAACATTCTTCTTCATTAGCTCATAAAATGGGGCACAAAATTCAGCTAAGTTAGGGACAAAAGGTCTCAAGTAGTTAACTGTTCCCATAACACGTTGTAGTTCCTTTTTACTTGTTGGAGTCTTAAGTTCTTTAATAGCATTTATTCTATCTGGATCAGGTTTTACTCAAGTAGCATCAAATACATGTCCAAGGAATTTCACTTGCTTAACAAAAAACTCGTATATTTCGTAACGAGTTTTTTCTGCATTAATTTGTACATTATTTTGACGAGCAGCGTCAATTACTCTGTTAACAACTTCATAAAGTTCATCTTCTGTTTCACCAGCACATAGTATGTCGTCAAAATAAACAACAACTCCATTTATGTTTCCAAAATATTTTTGGGTCATTTTCTGAAAGTACTCTGGTAGCACAGATAATCCAAAAGGTGCTCTAAGATATCTGTAAGTACCAAATGGAGTACTGAACGTACAAAGTTTACTAGAGAAATCATCAAGTTTCACTTGATGAAAACCGTCTTTCAAATCGAAAACACAAAAGAACTTTTTGTTTGCCAACTTGGGCGTGATGTCTTCCAGGGTAGGAATCAAACAATAATCCCTTATCAGGTACTTATTTAATTCCTTAGGATCAATACATATCCTTAAATCGCCAGTTTTATGTTTTTCAACAACAACAAGATTTTGAACCCACTCACCGGCTTCAGTTTTAGCAATTATTCCACGGCTTTCCAATGCATCTAGTTTTTCTTTTAATCTATCTGCAATTTTATGAGGAACTCTCCTAGCTGGTTGACTTCTTGGGACAGCACCTTCTTTCAATCTCAACTTAAGAATTTCGGGGAAACAACCTTGCTTGTAAAAGACATGATGATTTTGTAAACTGTACTTTGCTTTATCGTCAACTGTATCCACCGGTAATCTTTTAATAATGCCTAGCTTTACTGATGAAGTAAGACCAAGTATTGATGTACATTTGTCATTATCAATTATAACAAAAGGCTCTTCACTTACCTTGGAGCCTAATTTAATAGGAATAATGACTTCACCAACAGGAAAAAGTTTAAAACCACCAAAGGCTTCTAACTTAACTTTTGAGGGTCTTATTTGAACTGTTGGAGGCATATTACAAGACTTATAGGTTTTTAATGACAAGATGTTTACATCTGCTCCTGAATCAATTTTGCACTTGATTGGCACATTATTCACCACAATATCAGCAACCCAATGACTACACTTTAATGCGTCAACATTTGTTATAGCCCCGACTTCACTTTCCATATAATTAGCAGATACAGGTGAAATCTCTTCTTGAGGAACACCTTGTCTATCATCAACTTCGAAAGCAGAATGTTTTAATGACCGGCATACATTAGCAAAATGATTCATTTTTAAACATTTGTTGCACTGTTTATTAAAGGCTGGACATTTATTATTACCATGAGTATAACCACATTTAATACAACGATTGGCATTGGCATTATTACACTTTACACCCTGATCAAATCTAGGCTTAAACCTGCCTTGGTTCTGGGTTACCTGACTATTCCTGTTATAACCTTGATGAATTCCATCTTTAGACGATACACTTGCCCTTGAATTAGATACAACATTTAACTGTGCTACATCATTGTTTATTGTTTTGAGATTTTTTCTGCTAGTTCTACAGATCGGCAAAACTGAACAACCTTTTCTAACGATAGGTCATCCCTTAACAGACGTTCCTTAGTTGAATTAGAATTTATTCCTATGATCAATTGAGATCGTAATAATTTATCTTCTTGATCACCAAAGCAACATGGTGTTATCAGTTTCTTGAGTTCAGTTAAAAACTGATCAAAACTCTCATTATCATTTTGTTTTCTGCTGAAAAACTTGTAAATCAACAAAGTTTCGTTTTTCCTTGGGACACAGTACTCTTCTAAGGTTTTGAATATTCCATCCACAGTTTCATGTTCAGCATCCAACTTTGTCACAGTTTGATACAATCTTAAGCCTTCGGGGCCTATTAAGTTTTTCAGCCTAGCTATTTGGACCTTCAGTGGCTTCTTTTCGCTTTCTGTAGCAGTTAGATAGATACTCACATCTTCCTTGAACCTTTTGAAATTTTCTGAAAGGTCTCCTGAATTTATATTTAAAGTATCAGGTTTGTTGAGTTCCATATTGGATGCTAGGTCTCCTAATTAATCAGTAAATTAGTTAAAATTGCGACTGCGCCATGTTTTATAACAGAATTAATAGAAATAACTTTTTTATAAATTTTATTAAACTATCTTTTTATAACATAAACAAAAACTAACTAAACTAAAATAATCTATATATAAAAACCAAAACAGTAACAGCTGATAATATTAAATACCAAACAGTTTGAAACCTACCTGTTAGCCTGATATCAGCATGATAACAGTTACCAATACGTCTTACCCTATCAGTTTGAAGGTAAGAGGGAAATTTAATTTTCAGAAGGAAAGTATTCCTTGGGATCATGTAGATTTAGCATCACATTGTACTTTGGTTAAACAGTCCCTCGTACAAAAGTTTAAACCATGCATTTTCTTTTTTATTAATGTCAATGTCCACTTTTAGTTTTTTTTTTTTTTTTTTTTTTACTTATCAATAACATATCGTTGTAAAAATGGTTATTTCTACGTACGTAACAATAAATAACGAACAAAAAGAGACTCAAATTATTCATTGAAATGCTTTTCTTGATAATTGATTAATAGAAATTTAGCCATTTCAATTTTAAAATACAATCAAATGTAATTTTTCATTTAAATTCAATAGTTTTGTAACATTTTGAAATTGCCTGTCACTGGGCGATTCTTGAAACTAAATCCATGTAAATAGAGGTTATGATAAAAACTTGATCCTAAAATATATCTGCAAAATATCACATTAAACATCATTGTTTTTCCCCAATAACAGGTCTTAAAACTATAATAATTTACAAGGATAAACTCGAGCAAAAAAGTTAGCGTGAGCTCTCAAATCCAATTTGTAACTGCTGACTACAAGAGACTGTTAACTATTTAATAGTATTCTGTGTAATAATTTTGTGGACTTTTTTCGTTAATTAAACTAATTCAATAAGTGTTTTTCATCATGCATTTGCCATAAACGTTGATTTGGGAACAGTAAGCTGTGATCGAAAGTAGTTAATTACCGATGGATTGGATAAACGTGATGGTAAACAATAGTTTTCGGGACTAGACCGGAAAAACCTTCCGAGATTTTACACCAAGAGCGCTGCTTTTCTACTTACAGTAACGTATTCCATTCCACGTGTTCAAACATCAGATCGTTTTGCTTGTTGAAACAAATGAAACAACAACAAACCTCTAATGATATTATTTGTCGTCGTTGGTCGTCGTCTATTTTGATTAATACTAAACAGCTGAAATCAGTTCAAATAAAAGATAAACAATAACAACGTAAGATTCGGTTTATAGGTCAAAATTTATTAACTCTTGTCCAAACTGTATATTTATTTAAGGTGGTATGATGAAAAGTATTGTTCGTAACTCGTCCGAAAGTGATGTACCGGTGCTCGATCTAATTCCAGTACTCGGCTTCGTCTCGTACTTCAGATTCGAACTTGCCCCCACAACGACCACTTTCCGGACTAGTGACGATATATTCTATAAGATATATTATAACAAAATAGCAAGTTTGTCAACCGATATGTTCGACCAAAATTCCATATTTTATCGTGATAGTTATGAATCATATTACTTCAAAACTATTAATCACTCGTTTTGACACTGCCACAATCGGAATCCCATTGCCATTAGTCAAGTTGCTGTTGCAATGATTTAAAAAATATATATTTTCACAATACATTCATCAATGCATACATTACGAACTCGGTAGAAATTAAGGATTAAAAGGTTAAGGATTCCTATTTTATAAAATAGATATGAGGAAAATAACAACAATTAAATTTCACTGTAACTAGCCTATTAACTTTGTATTGCCCGATTAACCAACACCATATCTTGTTTAAGTGATAAGCAGTATAGCTATGGAAACCAAATCGTTTTTATAACCATTTTACCTTAGGGAGATAAAAAGTTTATGTCGTCCCCAAGATTCAACTAGCTAGGCATTAAGGCAATATATCTACACATTTATAGTTTTCTTTTTAATAGCTTAAAAGACACTAATTTTAATAGCACAGAAAGGTGGGTGAAGCAAACAAACTTGTCCCTATACTATTTTAGTTGACAATTATAAAAATTCTTATTTTTTACGTCAAGGCTATATGTCCTTTACTTTTCTTTTCTCACTAGATTATCAAGTAGCCGAGTTCGATGCTCCCAAGGAACGAAAGGTTTATATTCATAACTGTGTGAAAGGCCATAAATCACTCGCCCAATAACAACACATCATGTCCACCTCTCGACTGACGCGCGACGATGGCCGGTCATTTATACTACTCGACAGGCTGAGTGCAGCAACGCACCTTCACTGTCCACTCAAGCTGTAGATTTTATCATTACCATAGTTATCAGTTTTATTAATAACTTTTTTTAATTAATCTAGAAATTTAATTGACAAATAAGAAAAAGAATTATAACAGAAACCCACATGATTAAACAGAAAATGATTAATCATAGGTTGCATGGAAAAAATTACCAGATGTTTTTCGGTCCACTTTTAAAATGTTACGACCACGAAAAACTTTGCGGACTATTTACAGGGCATAGGCTATAAGGGCTGTTCTGCGTCATTATGCGTGTAGTATGATGAAAATGTAGTTTTATTAAGCACTGAATTTTTCACATTTGGTCTTGTTATTGTACTGTGTTTAAAGTATAACTAACTTTAAAATATTTGTATACCATGATTGCCCGATCATCCCGTGGGGAGCTGAGGCCAGCGAGTGGTTCGAACTCGCTCGTTAGCTCAGCCCTGCACATTTCCTCCGTCAGCATCTACTGAGTTGTCCTTCTATTATCTTGTTACACAAACTCTTGCCAACCTTTCGTGGAACTGTTTACTTTCTATCCACAAAATGTCACAATTAACTTAGCTTTCAATTTCACAAAGTCTTTTTACTTGTATACTGTTTTTCATCAATATTTGTCAATGTTTTGTCAAAGTAATTTTTAATATATGTAATTTTTAATCTCTATTAAATTAATTCCATCAAAGTAGCATAAATAACTCATAAATATAATATCTCTCCTAAACATTTGATTACAATCTTTTGGTAAAAATACTATGATAAAACCCGTATATTACCTGCTATAAATAATTATGAGATTAAATATATATATTAGAGATCGCCACTGATTGAAGCTTGACCAAAATTTCATTTGATTTGGACCGAGTTTTTTTTAGTTTACAAGTAGTTTACCTCTGAAACATATGGTTTTCTAATATTTTTTGTTACAAAAGCATTCTTAAGGTGCGTTAACACAGAGATGACTACAAAAAAATGTCTCTTTTTACTGGTGTATCCATATGGCAAAAGCCTCGGATTCCATGTTAAACTGTAGGTCCCTAGATACCATTGGCTGTTGCGCTATTAATTTACAGTCCTGTCTAAGTAGAATGTCAGTCTTAGTCAGTAACAAGACAACGAGATCGGGCCACAATCATCCCACACTCATCCCTCATTCATATTCAAGTTTAAATACCCATGTGAGGTCCCTGTCTCAAACTAGTGATATAGTGATAGTCGACCACTTTGGTTGTCAACCTCTGGTGTAAACACACCTCTTACGATTCAATCAATTACCCCCTTATATTATGCTATGATATGTCTTATAAGATTAACATTGGAACTTTGAAAGACTGTAGGGCACAGCCCTGGGGGGTAGATGTGAAATATGATGGGAAACTGCTCATTTGCAGGAAACTATCTTTCTAACGGTATGTACGGTATGTCTCCTACGATGTACATAAGGTGAGGAAAATTGGAGAAAAGAATCATTTATAATGTTAATACATTGATTAATTATTAGATGAAAAAAAATATTATAAACGGTGTATTTTGAATCCATCTGGAATCGTTGAAATGCCTCGCCGATATAAAATCTGATTTATTGAAAGTCTAAGAAGTTATTTAGAAATTGATATAAAATGCCAATGGGATAAGCTTCTAGAAATGAAATAACTGTTTTTTCACATGCTTCATGCGTTGCTTTGTTTTATAAAATGTATATGGGTACAGTATGTCAATCCTTTTAGTTTAAGGTATATTCTGGAAATCAAGCCTTCACTTTTTTACTGATTTTTATTTTATTTTTATTTAAATTTCTCTCCATGTACTTGCTTGACCTTTTTATGGTAAAAGCAAATAAAGAGCAAGAATGTGTATCAACTGTCACAATCACACTTGGGAAAACTTTGTTGCCCAACACGCTCCAAGGAGCAAAACAGCCCAAAACTTGGCTGCAAGATTTGTCGTGGCACTGGACCTCTCACGTGAATATGTGCTGTTAAAACACGGCTTATATAATATTAAATGTACTGTACTTATCCAGTGGATGTTATTGTTTAACTTGTTTAAACGTATTATCGTCATAAATTTAACACATTATTAGAATTTGTAAGAACCAAGAATACTTTTTATACTTCTTGAAATTCGAACCCTGTTTTAATTATGAGTTGACTAACGATAACACTTACCTAGAACAATAACCCCATGGTCAATAATTACTTTGAACAATAACACCATGGACAATAATTAACCTATAACAAATTTAAAATTAATAATTGTTGTTTATTTTATCATTATTATTTTACATCGGAACAGTTGTGTTCAAGTAATTCCTATGCCCTTAGTAACTTCCTTGCAACCCCTATTAGTTATAGGACCTATTTACCAAGTAAAATTTTACTTTCATATCAGTTTTAAATGGTAAAATATGTTTACAGATTGTGTATTTTAAATTTATTATCTTTAACTAAACATTACAGTAAATCTTTATTAAGTTGTGGACTTGTCATTTTATTTCAAATGTTTTCACAGAACTCCAATAAACGCAAAGTATTCTTGCTTATTGTGTTTGATACATTTTAAAGATGGAACATCTCTTAGTGTTTTAAAGCCCCACTTGGGATTTTTATAAGGAGCATGAAATTGTAAGGACGTAGAATACTAATAACGAATGGAATAATTAATTAAATGTTAAACAACGAGTAATTTAATAAAATAGCTGCGACAACAGCCACTGATTTCCCTGGAGCGTGGACACGCCTGCGGTCACCACTCCAACGGTTCAACTGTTATAAATGGTTTTGTAGTATTCATATGCAATTTCAATCAAATTTCCTGTATTAAATCTCCTAGTCAATTGTGTGGCTTTACATTGCAAATACTCGTATGTCGATGGGGATAGAATATAAACTATAAAATGAGATAAAAAGCATTTTAAAATAAATGCAGATAAAATATATGCAATAGTCCTACCTTTTTTCAAATATGAATACTTTAAAAATAACACTTCATTTAAAAGTTTTTAATTTGCATTTATTAAGTATCATGAGTACTTTTAACCATAAACAATTTACTATTCACAATGCATCAAATTTTGTAACGTTATGTTTTTGTTTTCTTATAATTTGATTTTAAAAGTGTGTAAAAAATATAGGCATTCGATTGTTTGTAAAAACACAATTTTAGTTATCCACATTTTTGCACTGTACATTCTTTGGTGGGGCAAATGTAGTTATAAGGCTCTGCATTATTAAGCTCTGTTAGTCTCCAAAACGATAAGGGGTAAATAATAAGACTGTAACAAGTTTGTCTTCAATGTAGTTGACAGTTTAAAGAAGAACTTACTGGTGTTAAATCACTAATGAAGTGATCCGCAAGAGCTAACTCGCTTTACTGTGAATAATTAAACACATCATTCCCGTGAAACGCCTTCGGTGTAAAGTCTTAGTATATTTTTAAAACGTCCTCAGTAATTCGCATGTGCTTCTTCTACAAACCCTGATACAAACTTTTGTCGTCACTACTTGGAACACAAAATAACAAACCCATATGTCATTTAAACCCCATGTACTAAAATCAGCGTAACACAAGAGGTTGCATTGTTAGACGGAACTACCCGCCAACTGTCGCTTTATGCTGCATTGTCTTCAGCACTCGACTATAATTATTCTATTTTATGGCTGTCATGCTAGGTCTTCTCGTCTCATAGAACAATATTATTGGCTAATATTTTGTTTTTATAGAAGTAAATAAAAATGGTTTATAAATCGTTTAGTGTATGTTTAATGTTGTATGTTTAATTTAATTTTATTTTATTGTAAATACAATTATTTTTTACATACTTATATTTGGTCAGTTGTCTAATATTGTAAATTCTTACACATTTTAAATATAATTATTGAAATTTAAGAGAGCTGACTACGCCTTTCTAATCTACATTTAAAGAAATAGAATTGAAACACCACTACCGGGATTATAAGTTACGTTGTTACTTTTGGAAAAAAATGTTTTACCATTAATAAAAGAACCGAGAGGTTATTTAAGTGAGAACATTTAAATGATGCTTGATAAGTTCACTTTTACATTAATCAATTAACTGAAATACGTAAATGCACAATAGAGCTAACCAACTTTATGTAGGGATTTCTTTAACATTGAAGTGACTACTAATGTGTCGCTGTTTTTCCATTTGTATTTTGGCATTGTTTTGTCCTTGACCTGACGGAAAGTCGTTCATTACTGTACAATAAAACAATTTGTAAATAGCTAACTGGCCAACTGCATGAATCTTCAAGTACTGAAGTAAGTATCTAAAGCTCTAATTTTTACAAATAATGTTTGAAAGTAAATTCTGAACAAAATATTTTCAACTCTTCTACAGCAAATAAAAAAATAGAAATAAGTAAAAGAACCATCGCTAAAAGAAATATTCGAATAAATAAGTATTGACATGTTCATAACATTATGTTTTGTTTGTTTACTCTTAAAAACGTTATGTTTTTGTTACAAAATACTATTATTTTTGTCATTAATAGGTTGTAAAATATTTACCGTATTATAGTTTACATTTCAATAAAGAAGGTTGAAAACTAAATTCCTGGTCTTTGATTTACGATAATTGCCAAACATAAATGTTCTAAATATATGTTTGCGTAATTTTGCCTTCATACCAGCCCATTTCAAATACATAAATAGAGTTGTTTAGTACATAATAAAATACTTTGTCATATGCCTGATTTTAAAAACCTCCGTCGCAGCAGACCTGCGTACTCTGCGAATTTCCGACAGAATTAGATGTTTTTCCCCATAAATATCATAGGAGCAAGGATGTAGGTTTGCTGCCATGGGGTTGTTGTATGTAAATAAGGAGTAATAAGGAGTAATAAGTGCAGTCACATAATAAATTAAGATTTGCAATCATTAGAGTTTTCACCATTAAAAGACCTAGTAGATTATCTCCTTTACAGCAGAAGCGACAAAAGAATAATAGACACAAGAGGTAATGAGTTTCAATGAAGGTAGCCTTTGTAAATAAAGACGAGGGTTTTTCCTGAGACTATGCTCTTTTTACTCTTTTTACAATCTTATTTATATGCAAATGAACTGATCAATCTGGAAGAAGGTCTAGAAAATATTGGTTGGGAAAAATACTGTTATTAAAAATGTTGAACTTCATGCGGTGTTTTCATGTCCGTCATAAAATAATTAATTAAACATTTTTAATTTCGTTGGCTGTTTATTTTTGAGGCTTCGATAGCACAAATAAAATTATGAAAACATTAAATTTGACAAAATTTCAAATGTTAAATTAATAATAATGATTTTTTAAATTATTATTTTTTACTTTATAATCAAATAATAGGTTTACTTTTTAAGATCATTTGATAGTTCTATTGACCTTTGAATATTATTACCTAAATTAGATGATTACTTGTAAATTACTGTAATTTTTAATAATTATTACTGATAAAAATAAAACATTTTTTATATTTTTTAATACGTGGGAGAGATATTTGTTTTCATTTCTCATTAAACATACAAAAGTTTCAATAAGAATTCAAGATTCAACCTTCAGTATATTATTTAGTGACATATTTGAGAGAATTAATTACTCGAACTGGACATAGATCCGTCATAAGTACCTACTACATTGCCAGTAAAAATCCTTTACTATACATTTTTTTAAAAACATCACAGGACAAATTTTGAGAGACTCAACATCAGATTGTCACAAAAGTTTTAAAAAAATCTATTGATGAAATTTTATGTTTTTAGTTAGAAAATCTATTTTTTTTAGTGTTTACTACATTAGTTATATCCAATAAATACATTAAATTATGTGTAATGAAAAAATAATGTAAAAAAAGACATTCATGTGGCAACATATAATGAAAACTGCTTGTTCCTACACAATACAGCTGACACGAACAGTTTACCACGTTTACTTTGTTACTGAAGGCACCTACACAGCGATCGTTTAAGCCAAGCTGTAATAGTTTGGGGTTTATGAGACACAACACTAAACTGCATGTTCCTTCACAATACAGCTGACACAAGCAGTTTACCACGTTTACTTAGTTACTGAAGGCACCTACACAACGATCGTTAAAGCCAAGCTGTACAACCAGAAGCTGAGTAGGTTGGGGCTTATGAGACACAACACTAAACTGCGTGTTCCTTCACAATACAGCTGACACAAGCAGTTTACCACGTTTACTTTGTTACTGAAGGCACCTACACAGCGATCGTTAAAGCCAAGCTGTACAACCAGAAGCTGAGTAGTTTGGGGTTTATGAGACACAACACTAAACTGCGTGTTCCTTCACAATACAGCTGACACAAGCAGTTTACCTCGTTTACTTTGTTACTGAAGTCACCTGCACAGCGATCGTTAAAGCCAAGCTGTACAACCAGAAGCTGAGTAGTTTGGGGTTTATGAGACACAACACTAAACTGCGTGTTCCTTCACAATACAGCTGACACAAGCAGTTTACCACTTTTACTTTGTTACTGAAGGCACCTACACAGCGATCGTTAAAGCCAAGCTGTACAACCAGAAGCTGAGTAGTTTGGGGTTTATGAGACACAACACTAAACTGCGTGTTCCTTCACAATACAGCTGACACAAGCAGTTTACCTCGTTTACTTTGTTACTGAAGTCACCTGCACAGCGATCGTTAAAGCCAAGCTGTACAACCAGAAGCTGAGTAGTTTGGGGTTTATGAGACACAACACTAAACTGCGTGTTCCTTCACAATACAGCTGACACAAGCAGTTTACCACGTTTACTTTGTTACTGAAGGCACCTACACAGCGATCGCTAAAGCCAAGCTGTACAACCAGAAGCTGAGTAGTTTGGGGCTTATGAGACACCAACACTTAACTGCGTGTTCCTTCACAATACAGCTGACACAAGCAGTATACCACGTTTACTTAGTTACTGAAGGCACCTACACAGCGATCGTTACGGCTAATCTGTACAAGCAGAATCTGAGTAGTTTGGGGCTTATGAGACACAACACTTAACTGCGTGTTCCTTCACAATACAGCTGACACAAGCAGTTTACCACGTTTACTTTGTTACTGAAGGCACCTACACAGCGATCGCTAAAGCCAAGCTGTACAACCAGAAGCTGAGTAGTTTGGGGCTTATGAGACACAACACTTAACTGCGTGTTCCTTCACAATACAGCTGACACAAGCAGTTTACCACGTTTACTTAGTTACTGAAGGCACCTACACAGCGATCGTTACGGCTAATCTGTACAAGCAGAATCTGAGTAGTTTGGGGTTTATGGGACACAGCACTAAACTGCGTGTTCCTTCATAATACAGCTGACACAAGCAGTTTACCACGTTTACTTAGTTACTGAAGGCACCTACACAGAGATCGTTACGGCTAATCTGTACAAGCAGAATCTGAGTAGGTTGGGGCTTATGAGACACAACACTAAACTGCGTGTTCCTTCACAATACAGCTGACACAAGCAGTTTACCACGTTTACTTTGTTACTGAAGGCACCTACACAGCAATCGTTAAAGCCAAGCTGTACAACCAGAAGCTGAGTAGTTTGGGGTTTATGAGACACAACACTAAACTGCGTGTTCCTTCACAATACAGCTGACACAAGCAGTTTACCACGTTTACTTTGTTACTGAAGGCACCTACACAGCGATCGCTAAAGCCAAAATGTACAACCAGAAGCTGAGTAGTTTGGGGCTTATGAGACACAACACTTAACTGCGTGTTCCTTCACAATACAGCTGACACAAGCAGTTTACCACGTTTACTTAGTTACTGAAGGCACCTACACAGCGATCGTTACGGCTAATCTGTACAAGCAGAATCTGAGTAGTTTGGGGCTTATGAGACACAACACTTAACTGCGTGTTCCTTCACAATACAGCTGACACAAGCAGTTTACCACGTTTACTTTGTTACTGAAGGCACCTACACAGCGATCGCTAAAACCAAGCTGTACAACCAGAAGCTGAGTAGTTTGGGGCTTATGAGACACAACACTTAACTGCGTGTTCCTTCACAATACAGCTGACACAAGCAGTTTACCACGTTTACTTAGTTACTGAAGGCACCTACACAGCGATCGTTACGGCTAATCTGTACAAGCAGAATCTGAGTAGTTTGGGGTTTATGGGACACAACACTAAACTGCGTGTTCCTTCATAATACAGCTGACACAAGCAGTTTACCACGTTTACTTAGTTACTGAAGGCACCTACACAGAGATCGTTACGGCTAAGCTGTACAAGCAGAAGCTGAGTAGTTTGGGGCTTATGAGACACAACACTAAACTGCGTGTTCCTTCACAATACAGCTGACACAAGCAGTTTACCACGTTTACTTAGTTACTGAAGGCACCTACACAGAGATCGTTACGGCTAAGCTGTACAAGCAGAAGCTGAGTAGTTTGGGGTTTATGGGACACAACACTAAACTGCGTGTTCCTCCGCAATACAGCTGACACAAACAGTTTACCACGTTTACTTAGTTCCTGAAGGCACCTACACAGAGATCGTTACGGCTAAGCTGTACAAGCAGAAGCTGAGTAGTTTGGGGTTTATGGGACACAACACTAAACTGCGTGTTCCTTCATAATACAGCTGACACAAGCAGTTTACCACGTTTACTTAGTTACTGATGGCACCTACACAGCGATCGTTAAAGCCAAGCTGTGCAACCAGAAGCTGAGTAGTTTGGGGTTTATGGGACACAACACTAAACTGCGTGTTCCTTCGCAATACAGCTGACACAAGCAGTTTACCACGTTTACTTAGTTACTGAAGGCACCTACACAGCGATCGTTACGGCTAAGCTGTACAAGCAGAAGCTGAGTAGTTTGGGGTTTATGAGACACAACACTAAACTGCGTGTTCCTCCGCAATACAGCTGACACAAGCAGTTTACCACGTTTACTTAGTTACTGATGGCACCTACACAACGATCGTTACGGCTAAGCTGTACAACCAGAAGCTGAGTAGTTTGGGGTTTATGAGACACAACACTAAACTGCGTGTTCCTCCGCAATACAGCTGACACAAGCAGTTTACCACGTTTACTTAGTTACTGATGGCACCTACACAACGATCGTTACGGCTAAGCTGTACAACCAGAAGCTGAGTAGTTTGGGGTTTATGAGACACAACTCTAAACTGCGTGTTTGATGGACAGAATGTTATTAAAGTGGTTATTTTAGTGTGGTTGAAAAAAAATAACCTACAGGGCTCTGTTTTATATGTGTTGCCCAACAGAAATGAAACCGAAATATTTGGTTTTCTTACATTAGTTATGGTAATAGATTTTTATTACCATAGTATTACCATAGTATGTATTAAATTATAGTAAACTTTGTACTTTAATATTATTCGCAGTGGGATATGGTGTGCTATGTTTTAATGTTTCAATCTGTAATCCCTTTCCAATATTTCATCTTACCATCGAAAACTTGATATTTTCTCATGCACAAACGATAAAATATAATTTATTTATTCATATTAACTTAAAAAATATATAGATACTATTTTAATTTTGTTTCACACACTAAGCATTCCTTTGGGTAAAGTTTGAACATGAAACTCAATTTACACTTTCGAAGTGGAAATCATATGATCAGCACAAAAAGGCTTTGTTCATTGGATGCCTAGAGGGCCAATTCAATACAAGTTTGTCTTTAGTAGTTCTGTCTAACTTTGTATTGGAAGGGAAATTCAAGACCAAACCTTTCCTTCCACATTCACTGCATGTTTTGGCCATAATCATTTTGTTAATTTACTGTTAGTGGCAACTGCTTTGTTTTCATCCTCCTTCCATTACTTTTTGTTTTGGTTTGTATTATTCAACTGGGTTATTTCAAATAAAAACATAACATTACGTGCCCTATCTTTCCCACTTAATTTATGTACCTTTTACAAATTTATTCATCAAAATTTACGCAAATAGTTCTCAAGAAACTATAAAATAACGTGATTGACAGACATTTTAATGATAGTAAAATCAATCAGTACTGTACTGTGGATAAGATGTTCCTTAATAATTATTTAACACCCCCAAGGCAGCAAACCTACACCACAAGAAATACAAATTTCGTTGGAAATTCACTAAGTATGCAAGTCTTCTGCCATGGGTGTATTTTATTTTGTTAAGTTTGGTTTGGCTGTATTACGGCAACAGTTTGTTTTTGGACGAATACACTTTTTATAAAGTTAAAAAAGTTTTCGTTAACTATACAATGATTATACATTTTTCCGTTATTTTATCTTTTTTGAAAATATATTGTGTTTCAAATGTATTGTATTACAAGCGTTGTATTTGTATCTAACATTACATTGTTAATTGATAAATTTAGAATCTTTGTAAACACTATTCAATGATCGCTTGGACAGTAATAGCTGTGGTGCCGTGTCACTTTATCCGTAACATAACCTTCCCTGGACATGTTAAGGATTTATACCTGGACACAACACTGGTCCCGGTGCTGGTACCGGACACACATATTATCCATTTACAATACGGGCAGGACGATGTTCAACGCTGCACTACACCACACTCTTTACTCTTTGCCTTGTACTGTGTGTTATAACGTGTCGTTTTTATGTATAACATTTATACTCCCGTCTTCAACTGTCCATACGAAATTATTTCATCAACAATCTTCGATTTGAAATGAACATGTATTTACATATTGTTGAATTTTTTTTAATGTATTTGTATTTTTTAGAATATATTACACTTCTTAGTAATAAGTACCATTACCAATGTGAATTATAGAACATGTTATCAGAAACACACTCATTGTTTTATGTTCACAATAGTTTTAAAATGTAGTTGATCTCATGACAATTCCAGCCTGTCATTCGACACTCAATAGCAAATGTCATGTTTAGATTACAAGACAGTAAAATGCTACTCATATTTTTTTATTATGATAAAAAAACCTTCTGGACCAAGACAGTCCGTAAAGAACAAGTGCTTCTGATGCATATTTTATTGCCATATTCAACATGATTTAGCACTGATCGTTTCCATTTTAGGGTCAGTTTATGTACTGAAATTATATTTTACCATTCCATTTCTATGATTCATGGCATTATATGGAACCATTATTGTTCCTTGGTTTAGAATAAATCGAATGTTTCTTCATAATTTATATTACAAGCCATACTTTGTTTCATCACAATAAATTAAACGGTCTAAAGATACTTATGTACAGTACTCACATTTTTTACAAATCTTGCATTTTTTTACTTCTTACGATAAAATTTTTAATAAAGTCGCCAAGTTTTATACAAGTTTAAAAACCCATGGTAAAACAATCTAATAGTTAAGTTTTATCTGGCAACTGAATACATATATATATATATATATATATATATATATATATATATATAAACCTCTTACAGTTAAAAATATTCCAAATCATACACCCCAACAGTTATACTCACACTAACGTTTATAATGATATCTTAACCAAATTTTGTACTTATATGTACCAAAAAATGTATTCTACATTAGATACAAACATCAGTAATGAACTTTCTTTCAGAACATTTTCAACAAAAATACACAGAACTGTATTGTTGCAATATATAGACACAGAAAATGTTTAACGACCTAAATACTGACCAGGCCACTCAGTTAACATAACCTATTTATTAGCACTTAGTACCCTTATTTGTTTCACACGCTTACCATAATATCCAATCCAATTAAAAAATAACTAAAATATTAATCATATAAGCTTTACAAAAATATTCTAAACAAAAACATTTTAAGAAAGATTTTAAGTGCAATTTTATATGGGCAGTGTGCCATTTATCCGTTGGTTTTCATTAACCAAGACCTTAAAATAAAGACATGCTTATTTTAATATGTGAAAAATTTAAAACTTCTTTGATTGAACGTGACTTATCAATTATTAGGCTTACAAAACAAATAGAACAAATTAGAAAATTTATTTTATTTATTTTTGAACAACGAAATAGTTCTTCTTAATCTGCACATATGTTAAACTATTTACTGAAATTTATAATTTTGGAGTATATCTGTAATCTTTAGTGTTGTTCCCACATTTGCATAAATGCTCAGTTGAACTGTAAGCAACTCATGGACTTGATTAGATATGCATATTGCATAGTTAGCAATGCAAAGACTCAGACATTATCTCTCGGTCTTACGATTAAAGAAAATAATACCTCCCTTGTTAAGGCAACCGCCTTAGAATAAGTTTAAGTTATTTTAAAACAATTAGAAATCTTGTAATAATTTGGCAACGGTTAATGTTTATCTATTTCATTACAGAGTATCTATTGTATTAATATTAATTCATTGGGGATATGTATGGAAAAAATATCGTATGTTTACATTGATTCTATAGCCTAGTGTCTACATTAAATATGTGACACAGAAGCATATTGTAATTTTATTTTAATAATATATGGTTATTTCAGGATTGTTTCTTAACTATTAGTAGTGTGTTTTTGGCAAGGCTGGCTCATGAATTCATCACGATGACGTCATCAATGACGTCACGAATGACGTCACTAATGACGTCATATGACGTCACATGACGTCACATAAATGACGTCATGGTGACGTCATTACCGCTGACGTCATCATGATGACGTCACAGACGTTAATTAGGTCAAGGTCACGCAAGAATACAAAAAAAATTTTTTTGCACTTTTGCGATTCCTCAAAATATGGTGAGAAATTGAAACTTCTCGAGGAATCACAAAAGTGCAAAAAAATATTTTTTTTTATTCCCTAGCGATCAGACTCTCGACCTAATATATCCGTCAGGGGTCATTGACCCGTCCCAGCACCCCCACTTGAAAAAAAAAAATAATTTTTTTATTTTACTTACCCACCGAGAGACTGAGAGCCGAAGAATAATTTCTTCAAACACCCGATAGTGCGACAAACGACACGCGATCCGAACAGCACCGCGTCCGAAGACGTACTGACTTGGACACAGATGGTATCCCAGGTACCCGGCTCAGTGGTGGGGATAAGGAGGTGGTGGGGGTAAAGTGGTCAGAAGGAAGAAAAATTAAAATTTTTTGCAACAACTCATCCGAGTCTGTCCTTTACCGGACCTCCGTAACTTGGATTGGAAATATTTCCTGAGAAATATTTATTTTTTATTCTTTCTCAGGTGATCTTGGAACTTGGTCGGGAATTGGAGTCACCAATGTAACCTTACTGGCAAAAGTTAGCTCGTCTAAAAGTTTCTGAAACATTTTATCATCCATAGTGATATTTGTGTCCCTTGAGTAAAATTTTGGATTATTTTTGAAGCAACGTTTCATTTTTGTTAAAGTGGAAGTCTTGGACACCTTAACAGAATTATTTTGCTTGGCCAGCAAAAATTTTACTCTTAATAATTTTTCTCGCAAAGTTTCACCCATAGATGTGTTTCACAGTAAGGTTTGGATATAACTGAAACACTTAGTCAAGTGTTGGACCTTAGCTGGAAGTAGTGGGGAACAGGGTTATAGTGGGGGAATGAGTAGTGGAGGGGGTAATGCGGACTGTTGTTGTCAAGTGTAGAAACAGTTTGCTGGGAACTGTCCAAGGAGTAACACGTACTGTGCAGAAAAATTAACCGAGAGACTTGTGTAAAATTTAACTCCAAGAAATATTTAATGTAAGACTAAAAGAGGTAGAGTCAAATGAAAAATAATTTTGTAGGAGACGGGCATGGATCAGTTTTGTAGTAAAGTTCAAAATCCACTTGAGTGGAATAAAATTAAATTGTGAGCGAAAAATATTTAGCCACACCTGCAAAATACAAGTGTAGGAAAATATTAGGAGACCTGTATAGCTAAATAAAAATTAATTTTGTATCAAACAGTCTTCCAACATTTCAGTTTCTAAGTCTTAACAAGTAAGGAATAAAATATTAAATAAGGAGTGGAAAATAATTTGTTAAGTAAACGTAAGTGTAGCAGTGTAACAAAAATTAATTTTGTGCAAAACAGGCTAGGTTCTGTTTTGCTAAGTTTATTAAGAAGGAAAAATAAAAATTTACTCACAGAAAAGTCCCACGGCGGCGAGGTGTGGTGTGTTTGTTGGCTTGCAATAAACTGACTTACCTTCTGTTGAGCTACATTTGGCCAGTTGGCCAAGAAACCAGTCTGTTATATAAGCATTATGTAACCGTCTCTGCCGGCTGTGCTGAATCCGGCAAGCTAAAATATTATTCTATAGTACACCTGACTTGGACTGAAAATATTCTAAGTCCCAAGACCCCTCCCCCTCCCCCCCTTGGCTCCGGACGAGAAGTGAGCCCCCCCCGGGGGAGGAGGAGGTGTCATAGCCCGATGCGTTGCCATACCTTGAGGCGCTATTGGCACTTAACCGGTGACATGTGTTGTATAATGAGATCCGGTTAGTAATGTATTCAGGCGTGGCTCTTGGAGATCGTCCAATGCCGCAAACAAGTACGTGTCGAGGTCTGGCTGTTTACGTAACCAGGTCCGGTTCCACCACTCCTGACCGGCCCAGCTTCGATTCTCTGAGGCTTAGCTTCTTCGCAGTTGCTTTCAAACACTTCAGCTGAGTGGTTGAAGCTCTGCCCTACAGGATTCGCAATGTAATGTTGGCGCCGCATTATATTGGGAATTCTTTTAGTCTAAGGCATGGCATGTGTAATTTTAAGAAATATTTTATTTTGCGCTTGCTGCTTCTGCTAGGTCTTGGTGTTGGATTTATTTAGTCTAAGTGTTGTGTGTTGAAAAATATTATTTTGTAATAATCTTCACAGGTTGTCCCCAAGTCGAAATTTTTCAAAATTCGTATCTTGGAGGTACTCCTCCGTAAATTGGCAGTTAAAGTGTTAGGCTTTTTGAGACTTTACAGTCTCTGTAAAATAAAAATTTTTGGAGGTTCAGAACCTCAAGAATTATTTGTTACCAACAATAGTATGGTGTCTAACGAGCCTGGGGGTAGGCCCCTGGGGAGCCACCGTTAGGCCATCGGCCAACGGCGCTGCTGGACCTCATCACTTGTCACTGAGCCTCATATTGGGGTCTTATACGGTGGTATGGCATCCTTCAGCACGAGGCACCGGAGCTATTTTTGACCAGTCGGTTAGGCGCAATTGAACCAGCAGGCTTGGTCATGATAGCTCCTTGGTCATGGTTAGCATGGCCTCTTCAAAATTATAGTAGCATGTTTCCCTTAAGGAGTCTCAAAATTAAATAAATAATTTTTTATTTAATCACCTTCCCTTAAATGTTGAGATCCCCCCGATACCTCTGGCCGCCGGCGGTCTTAGGCATCGGGGGGATTTCTTTTTTAATTCTTGAACGACCTTGACCCATATTCATGTGTGAATAAAATAAAATATTTTTGTTCCACATGTTATGTAGGTCAGTCATGACTTAGGCGGATTTTTGCCTGAGTTCTGGGACTGCTCAGGACTTAGAGCGAGATGCGGCTAAGTGTTGGCTGTCCAAACTGTGGTTCAACCAAATTTTATTTTATGTTCACACATGAGTAAGGGTAGCAGGTATCCAAGAGTTAAAGTCCTAAGGGTAGGTGAGCCCCCCCCGGCGCCAGACGAGAAGTGAGCCCCCCCCCCCGAAATTTTTTTTGAAAAATTTTTTGACCTTGACCAAAAATTTTTTGCTCCGGACGAAAACTGCACCCCCCCCCCAATTTTTTTTTTGGATTTTGACCTTGACCAAAAATTTTTTGCTCCGGACGAAAACTGCGCCCCGGGGGGGAGGGGGAGGGGGAGGGGGGGGAGGGGGAGGGGGAGGGGGAGGTGCCAAGCCAGTAGTGTGAAATTGTTACTTCCAGTACAAGTTAAAATAGTAGTGGTAAATTGTTACCACAAACACAAATTTGTGTCTTTAAACTTCTAATGTAACTTAACCCATTTAAATGTAGGTGCCAAGCCAGTAGTGTGAAATTGTTACTCCCAGTACATTTAAAATAGTAGTGGTAAATTGTTACCACAAACACAAATTTGTGTCTTTAAACTTCTAATTTAACTTAACCCATTTAAATGTAGGTGCCAAGCCAGTAGTGTGAAATTGTTACTCCCAGTACAAGTTAAAATAGTAGTGGTAAATTGTTACCACAAACACAAATTTGTGTCTTCAAACTTCTAATTTAACTTAACCCATTTAAATGTACTATTTTCTACATGTCCAATTTTGCTTTATGTTTTTTAAACAACACTTTTAATTACCGGTTTAATGTAAAACTATAAAATATGTTTATATATATGAAATCTTAACAAAACCTTAGTTTTAACATTAAATGCCATTAGGAAACTTCTAATTGAGATAAGCCATTTAAATGTTGCTACTTTTAGGTAGCACCGTTTTGGTGCTACCTATGGTGTACTATTTTTACATGTCCAATTTTTGCTTTAGGCTTTTAAACAACACTTTTAACTACTGCTACCAGTCTACCACTGAGGTACCTATGAAGCGAGTTTGGTTCATCTTTTTTTTCTCTCTAGTTGCTAAGGTGTTTAGGAATGAAAGGTTAGAATTACTTTTAAGGTTAAAAAAGCACATGGTGCAAACAGAAAGTTCACTATTGTTTTAACATTAATGGTCATTAGAAAACTTCTAATTGAGCTTAACCCATTTAAATGTTGCTACTTTAAGTTAGCACCGTTTTGGTGCTACCTTTGGTGTACTATTTTTACATGTCACAAAATATATGGACCTCTGCTTGAGGCAGAGACAGGTACTTGGCCCCGTTTCTACCCATCATTAAGTGTACTGAGACTTTAGGTTTTTAAACGACACTTTTAACTACTGGTTTAATGTAAAACTACGAAATATGTTTATATACATGAAATCTTAACAAAACCTTAGTTTTAAAATTGAAGGTAATTTGGAAACTTCTAATTGGGGTTAAACCATTTAAATTTTGCGAATTAAAGGTAGCACCGTTTTGGTGCTACCTTTGGTGTACTATTTTTACATGTCCAATTTTGCTTTAGGTTTTTAAACATCACTTTTAACTACCGGTTTAATGTAAAACTACGAAATATGTTTATATATATATATATATATATATATATATATATATATATATATATATATATATATATGAATTCTTAACCAAACCTTAGTTTTAACATTAAACCGTATTTGGAAACTTCTAATTGCTGACTCAGAGACAAGTACTTGGCCCCGTTACTGTCCATCATTAAGTGTACTTAGGCTTTACGTTTTTAAACAAGACTTTTAACTACTGGTTTAATGTAAAACTACAAAATATGTTTATATACATGATAACTTAACAAAACCTTAGTTTTTAACATTAAAGGTAATTTGGAAACTTCCAATTGGGCTTAACCTATTTAAATGTTGCTACTTAAAGGTAGCACCGTTTTGGTGCTACCTTTGGTGTACTATTTATTCCTTGTCAATTTTGCTTAAAGTTTTTAAACAACACTTTTAACTAAGTGTTTAATGTTAAAGTACGAAATATGTTTATATATGAGCCTCTGCTGACTTGGAGACAAGTACTTGGCCCCCGTTCCTGTCCATAATTAAGTGTACTGAGGCTTTACGTTTTTAAACAAGACTTTTAACTACTAGTTTAATGTAAAACTACAAAATATATTTATATACATGATAACTTAACAAAACCTTAGTTTTTACATTGAAGGTAATTTGGGAACTATTAATTGAGCTTAAAACATTTAAATGTTGCTAATTAAAGGTAGCACCGTTTTGGTGCTACCTTTGGTGTACTATTTCTTCCTTGTCAATTTTGCTTAAAGTTTTTAAACAACACTTTTAACTACGGGTTTAATGTTAAAGTACAAAACAACACTTTTAACTACAGGTTTAATGTTAAAGTACAAAATATGTTTACATATGAGCCTCTGTTGACTCAGAGACAAGTACTTGGCACCGTTCCTGTCCATCATTAAGTGTATTGAGGCTTTACGTTTTTAAACAAGACTTTTAACTACTGGTTTAATGTAAAACTATGAAATATGTTTATATATGAACCTATGCCTGACGCAGAGACAGGTATTTGGTCTTGTTCCTGTCCCTAATTAAGTGTACTGAGGCTGTAGGTTTTTAAAAAACACTTTTAACTTCTGGTTTAATGTAAAAAACTACGAAATATGTTTATATATACATGATAACTTAACAAAACCTTAGTTTTAACATTAAAGGTAATTTGGAAACCTCCAATTGAGCTTAACCCATTTAAATGTTGCTAATTTTTAATGTAGCAACCGGTAGCACCGTTTTGGTGCTATCTTTGGTGTACTATTTTTTTTTACATGTAAAATTTCGCTTTAGGTTTTTAAACAAAAATTTTAGTATTACGTTAAGGTCAAACTACCAAACATGTTTGTTATCTACATGAATTATTAACAAACTTTTAGTTTTAACTTTAATGATGATATAGGAATTTCTATTTCTTTGTTTTGCTAGATATTGTACTACCGTTTTGGTGCTACCTTTAATGTACTATTTAATAGTGTTTTATGTATAAAGTTTAACATAATTAGTTTTGTATTTGATTTTATTATTGTTTGGAACACTTGTTATGTGTTGTAGTCAAGCAAGTCTTATTTTGGTATAAAAAATAATAATCTTTAGCACATGTATGTAAAGCTAATTTTTTAAGTTCAATTTATTAAATTAAAATGAATGTTGCATTAAGGTAAAATATATTAAAAATCAGTTTTAAAAAAGCTACAGGAAATTGTCAACAAATTTAAAATGTATCATATATCTGTTAAATGTGCAGTATTTCCCTTCATTTTGCATGCCCAGTTGCGCTTCATCATTTATGAAAGTGGTTTGTTGAGTGTGCCCTTATTATTGACATCTGCAAAAAAATTGTTTAAATTTAACATACAATTGTGTATGCGCAGTAGTACTTGTCTACTGCGCATGCGCAGAAGGTTTCCACCACTCTTCGTCGGGTATATAAGCAGGTCGGTTAACCATGCATTTCATTGTTTGGCGAACTTTTGCCAAGTGAACATCTTATTGACAACTTCGGTTATTCAGGATATTTAAAAGGTGTATGCTATTTTTGTTACATTTGACTTCAATATGTCTGAACTACAGTGTTACATGTTTGATAGTAAACCTGTAGCTGTATTATTTGATCGTGAAAACAATCCATGGTTTAAGGCTAATGATGTATCAGAAATTCTAGAATATAAAAGACCGCGAAAATCAATAAATGATCTAGTTAAGGAAAAATATAAAAAGTTATGTAAAGATATTGATGGAAACAGTTTAGTGCTACCCTCTAACTTTCAAAGAAATACCGTATTCATCAATGAACCAGGTTTATATTCCTTAATTTTATCGTCGAAGATGAAATTAGCTAAGCGCTTTCAAGATTGGGTGTTTGAAGAAATACTACCATCAATTCGCAAGTATGGAGAGTATAAACTAAAAAGAGAAAACCTTAAGTTGACTCACTCTTTACGTAAAGCGTTGTCAAATAATCAAAATCTAATTGAAACGTTAATTGATCAAATACCTAAAGTTGCTGTTATACCTGATGATATGGATTTAAAACATATCTTTTGTGTATTGGAAAAGGACACATACTATGAAAAGTATGGAGTAATGGAGTACAAGTGCATTCGTACAGAGAGGAGACGATATAAAAGAGCACTGAAAAGAGCAAAGGAAGATGGTTTTGTACCAAGTTTTACAAGATATCCTGTACCAAACAGTATAAATATCTTTAATAAAGCTAAGGAGATTATGAATACTTATGGTATGCATTACGAATGTTCTTTGAATAACATACTGACCCCCCATAATTTTGTAAATATTGTAAAAATTATTCTTAATGAATAAACTGTATGAATGTATGTATGAATGTGGGACTTATTAGATTGAGTAGTTAAGGTACTCATTTGAAAAGTCTGGTGTGAATGAAGGTCACTGGCGCGGTTGACTAAAAGACCCGTAAACCATGTGTGTGTGAATGTGTGTGTGTGTGTGTGTGTGTGTGTGTGTGTGTGTGTGTGTGTGTGTGTGTGTGTGTGTGTGTGTGTGTGTGTGTGTGTGTGTGTGTGTGTGTGTGTGTGTGTGTGTGTGTGTGTGTGTGTGTGTGTGTGTGTGTGTGTGTGTGTGTGTGTGTGTGTGTGTGTGTGTGTGTGTGTGTGTGTGTGTGTGTGTGTGTGTGTGAATGTGTGGGAAACGACGTACACCCACCTCCTCGCGGTGTTTTCTGGGTAACGCTAAGAGGTGTACAACCAATGTCTTGTAAACCACTTGAATTAATCTATTTGTATATTTTTTTTAAATATACATTCATAGGTATATACAATAATAACATTTATTTAAATTAAACAAATTTAAAAGCATTTTAAATGCATACAATTTATAATTGTTGTCGCAAAAACACCTCATGCTTTACTAATAATAGATGAAAACGATATAATGTATGTATAAAATATGAGTTTTTTAATTAATGGAGCTAGAAAAAATAAAGATAGCATTAAATTAGTGTTACCATAAAATTTGTTTATAGAACAATAAGTTATTCTTCATAATTATAGGTTAATATATAAAAAAAATGTCGAACCTGATTCCCTTATACAAATAATGAATAACAATCGCAATAAACACTTATCTTTAAGATACAAATGTGGTTAGCACTGAATCAGTGGTACCTTTAAATAATGTGAAAAGCCTTATATTTGGAAAAAATTATACATTTGCCTAAATAATACAATTTACATGTTTTCCTTCAAACTAACTTTTTAACACACCGATTTTGAACCATAAAAATGTTTTATATACTGGTTTTAAGATCTATATTTAGGTAGCACTAAATTAGAGCTACCATTAAGTTAATAAAATAGCTACATACATTTATAATTATATTTTATTATTTAATTATTAAATATATTTAATTTATTCAATATTTATTTGACTGACTTTTTACAGCACAAATAAGTATAAAAACACAAAATCTGAAACAAATCAGTCATTTTAATTTTAATGTAAAATAATAAAAGCTTAAAACTTAATACTTTTTTTCAAAATTAAACAAAAGTAGCAACGAAATATCGGTGTTATCTTGAAATATTTATAGAAATTATAATATAGTATGGTTTTATTAATTTAAACTAAATTGAATTCATCCTTATTCTACACATAACGGTAAAACCATTCATTCTGAACCTTAATGCTTAGAACTCTGACATATTGTCTTAGAACTCTGACATATTGTCTTTATTTCAAGATACAGCTCAACCTTTCATTATAAATCTTGTTAATTTTTTAAATCTATCTTCTTATTTCTAAAAGGGTTTTGTCTGTTACGTCCCTTTTTCTCTCGACCTGCTGAACCGATTTTTAAGATTGAGGCGTCATTTTAAAGCTTAGGATATACCGCAGTGACTAATTGTAATTAAAAAGGTCATATTGTTTTGGGCTTCGACCCTCCTGGCCTTTGATTTATTTCTAGAGGGCACTTTAAATGTTGACCAACTTTTATTGCAAGTTCTTTAATGTGAATTGTAATTTAACAGCTGATTACCTTCAGATGAATTTTAAAAGCCGGATAGTAAACAAAAATAGATCTCCGTCACTTCATAATCAACATTTACGTACTGTAGGTGAGATTCACTCATACAGAATCATAAAACGCGCAATTTGCGCACGGGCCACCTCGTAATATAATAAAAATATAAAACACATGAACTTTTAACTAATTTACCAATAGGGAATACGCTATTACGGTATTAGTCATGATAAGACCTAAGCCCGGGACCATGATACTTTTTCATTTTGAGATCTCTAAAAGCCAAAAACACCGTTTGTTCAATTTGATATATATATATATGTATTTGTCCATAAATACGATAACTTTTGAATGGAACCTCTGATTTTGATGAAATTTGGTACAGGGGTGTAAGCCAGTATCTACTTAATTGAGTTTGCGAAACATAATTATCGGATTATGGGAACGAGGTTTATGGGGTTTCTAAAGGGTTAAAATTGGGTTTTTGGCATTTTTTGAACCTCAATTTTTAAAATTCATGACTTTTAACTAAAACCATTCAAAAGAGCTTAAAACAACAAACCATTTAGTATTTTGAATTTTTACCTAACTTAAATGGTTATTCAGAAAATCCAAACACTATGTTTTACATGTTATTCTTATGGGAAATGAACAAAACCTTCTATCTTGCTTATTTATTGAAATATCTTGATAAACTTGGTATGTACATTAATTAGAAAGCGTTTAACTTATATCTGCTTATAAAACACATATGGCGGCAAACCTACGTACTCACCTCTATGGGTTTTATGGAAAAATTAAAAAACACCATAACCTGATAAAATTTGGTATGTACATTCACTAGGTAGGGTTTAACTTATATTTATCAACAAAACCCATATGGCGGCAAACCTACATACTTTAAACCCCCATGGATTTTATGAGAAAATAGAAAATATACCAAAATTCCATTGGAAACTTGCTGAGTAAGCAGGTCTGCTGCGATGGGGGTATTATATTTATAGTTACATTAAGGTAGCATTATTTTGATGCCACCTTTACATAAAATATATTAATTCAATTATCTTATTGTTTTATTGTGTATTTACATTAAATTTAGTCTACATGTGGGAATTGAGACACCAATTTTTGGAAAATGAATGCATATAATCATGGGATATAGTCTTTATTCTGTAAACCCAGCTTACCCCTTAATCGTTTCCCCTTTAAATTTTCATTTTAAATTTAAAGTGGAAACACTTCTTTTTACAAACAAATTTGTGCTATTATCATTCACTTTTCTTTGTTTAAATTAAATGTAGTCCTTTTTATTCTACTTATAAAGCAGAAAAGATACTGGAAAGATTTCTGGAACTTAAATGATATAGTTTTGGAACTTGAATCATTATTCCGAACATACAATTTAACTCTCCAATTGTAAATATAAGATGACAAAAGCTAAAATTTCTATATTTCTAGTTATAGTTATAGCCATTTAGTCAAATGCCTATAACTCAATAATGGATTGACGGATTAGGACAAGCGATACATCATTGAAAAGGTCTATGTAAGACTAACATTTTAGTAAAAGAAGAATTTATTTATCTTATTTTAGTCAAAAGTCATGCGAATTATTTCAAATAAATACCCCCTCTACTTCCTTTCCCCCACCTCCCAGGTCAATAATCGATCACGGCTAGCTGTTACCCCTCTCATTAGCATACCGTTATAAAAGTGGAGCGAGCGTTGTTCACTCCTTCATTCCGCTTCTACAAGCCACTCTTGTTGTTTCGTCTCTGCTGTTTACAATATTACTTGCTTCAAAATGCCTCCTCGTCTCAATGAAAATTTCAATTCCTCCGAAATTTCTGATGTTTTTGAACAACCTGAAGACACTTTAAATAACGACAGTGACAGTGAAGATGATGATGAAGATGATGATTATACCGTTGAAATTAATGAAGAACTCAAAGTTATAGCAATTGATCCACAATCCCCATTCGATACAATAGATAAATTCATGTCTGAAGCTCATAAATGGTTGGACTCAGGATCTTACGTACGAATTGGCTCCTTTATATTGTATGATGATTGTAATTCTTTTCTTGTAACACCAAATGATAGAGACCGCATGCGGCAGTGGGCACAAACAATAAAGGAGTGTTACGAACAAGGTGTGGATGTTGGCGGCTATTTTACAGCGCAAGTCATTTAGTAACCAAACTACCCTTCCCCCACCCTACCCCTTCCCAATCCTTATTCCTTGAATTAATATATTTTATGTAAAGGTGGCATCAAAATAATGCTACCTTAATGTAACTATAAATATAATACCCCCATCGCAGCAGACCTGCTTACTCAGCAAGTTTCCAATGGAATTTTGGTATATTTTCTATTTTCTCATAAAATCCATGGGGGTTTAAAGTATGTAGGTTTGCCGCCATATGGGTTTTGTTGATAAATATAAGTTAAACCCTACCTAGTGAATGTACATACCAAATTTTATCAGGTTATGGTGTTTTTTAATTTTTCCATAAAACCCATAGAGGTGAGTACGTAGGTTTGCCGCCATATGTGTTTTATAAGCAGATATAAGTTAAACGCTTTCTAATTAATGTACATACCAAGTTTATCAAGATATTTCAATAAATAAGCAAGATAGAAGGTTTTGTTCATTTCCCATAAGAATAACATGTAAAACATAGTGTTTGGATTTTCTGAATAACCATTTAAGTTAGGTAAAAATTCAAAATACTAAATGGTTTGTTGTTTTAAGCTCTTTTGAATGGTTTTAGTTAAAAGTCATGAATTTTAAAAATTGAGGTTCAAAAAATGCCAAAAACCCAATTTTAACCCTTTAGAAACCCCATAAACCTCGTTCCCATAATCCGATAATTATGTTTCGCAAACTCAATTAAGTAGATACTGGCTTACACCCCTGTACCAAATTTCATCAAAATCAGAGGTTCCATTCAAAAGTTATCGTATTTATGGACAAATACATATATATATCAAATTGAACAAACGGTGTTTTTGGCTTTTAGAGATCTCAAAATGAAAAAGTATCATGGTCCCGGGCTTAGGTCTTATCATGACTAATACCGTAATAGCGTATTCCCTATTGGTAAATTAGTTAAAAGTTCATGTGTTTTATATTTTTATTATATTACGAGGTGGTCCGTGCGCAAATTGCGCGTTTTATGATTCTGTATGAGTGAATCTCACCTACAGTACGTAAATGTTGATTATGAAGTGACGGAGATCTATTTTTGTTTACTATCCGGCTTTTAAAATTCATCTGAAGGTAATCAGCTGTTAAATTACAATTCACATTAAAGAACTTGCAATAAAAGTTGGTCAACATTTAAAGTGCCCTCTAGAAATAAATCAAAGGCCAGGAGGGTCGAAGCCCAAAACAATATGACCTTTTTAATTACAATTAGTCACTGCGGTATATCCTAAGCTTTAAAATGACGCCTCAATCTTAAAAATCGGTTCAGCAGGTCGAGAGAAAAAGGGACGTAACAGACAAAACCCTTTTAGAAATAAGAAGATAGATTTAAAAAATTAACAAGATTTATAATGAAAGGTTGAGCTGTATCTTGAAAAAAGACAATATGTCAGAGTTCTAAGACAATATGTCAGAGTTCTAAGACAATATGTCAGAGTTCTAAGCATTAAGGTTCAGAATGAATGGTTTTACCGTTATGTGTAGAATAAGGATGAATTCAATTTAGTTTAAATTAATAAAACCATACTATATTATAATTTCTATAAATATTTCAAGATAACACCGATATTTCGTTGCTACTTTTGTTTAATTTTGAAAAAAAGTATTACGTTTTGAGCTTTTATTATTTTACATTAAAATTAAAATGACTGATTTGTTTCAGATTTTGTGTTTTTATACTTATTTGTGCTGTAAAAAGTCAGTCAAATAAATATTGAATAAATTAAATATATTTAATAATTAAATAATAAAATATAATTATAAATGTATGTAGCTATTTTATTAACTTAATGGTGGCTCTAATTTAGTGCTACCTAAATATAGATCTTAAAACCAGTATATAAAACATTTTTATGGTTCAAAATCGGTGTGTTAAAAAGTTAGTTTGAAGGAAAACATGTAAATTGTATTATTTAGGCAAATGTATAATTTTTTTCCAAATATAAGGCTTTTCACATTATTTAAAGGTACCACTGATTCAGTGCTAACCACATTTGTATCTTAAAGATAAGTGTTTATTGCGATTGTTATTCATTATTTGTATAAGGGAATCAGGTTCGACATTTTTTTATATATTAACCTATAATTATGAAGAATAACTTATTGTTCTATAAACAAATTTTATGGTAACACTAATTTAATGCTATCTTTATTTTTTCTAGCTCCATTAATTAAAAAACTCATATTTTATACATACATTATATCGTTTTCATCTATTATTAGTAAAGCATGAGGTGTTTTTGCGACAACAATTATAAATTGTATGCATTTAAAATGCTTTTAAATTTGTTTAATTTAAATAAATGTTATTATTGTATATACCTATGAATGTATATTTTAAAAAAATATACAAATAGATTAATTCATGTGGTTTACAAGACATTGGTTGTACACCTCTTAGCGTTACCCAGAAAACACCGCGAGGAGGTGGGTATACGTCGTTTTCCACACATTCACACACACACACACACACACACACACACACACACACACACACACACACACACACACACACACACACACACACACACACACACACACACACACACACACACACACACACACACACACACACACACACACACACACACACACACATATTCACACACACACACACATGGTTTACGGGTCTTTTAGTCAACCGCGCCAGTGACCTTCATTCACACCAGACTTTTCAAATGAGTAGCTAAAGTTAATACCTTAACTTCTCAATCTAATAAGTCCCACATTCATACATACATTCATACAGTTTATTCATTAAGAATAATTTTTACAATATTTACAAAATTATGGGGGGTCAGTATGTTATTCAAAGAACATTCGTAATGCATACCATAAGTATTCATAACCTCCTTAGCTTTATTAAAGATATTTATACTGTTTGGTACAGGATATCTTGTAAAACTTGGTACAAAACCATCTTCCTTTGCTCTTTTCAGTGCTCTTTTATATCGTCTCCTCTCTGTACGAATGCACTTGTACTCCATTACTCCATATTTTTCATAGTATGTGTCCTTTTCCAATACACAAAAGATATGTTTTAAATCCATATCATCAGGTATAACAGCAACTTTAGGTATTTGATCAATTAACGTTTCAATTAGATTTTGATTATTTGACAACGCTTTACGTAAGGAGTGAGTCAACTTAAGGTTTTCTCTTTTTAGTTTATACTCTCCATACTTGCGAATTGATGGTAGTATTTCTTCAAACACCCAATCTTGAAAGCGCTTTGCTAATTTCATCTTCGACGATAAAATTAAGGAATATAAACCTGGTTCATTGTGGAATACGGTATTTCTTTGAAAGTTAGAGGGTAGCACTAAACTGTTTCCATCAATATCTTTACATAACTTTTTATATTTTTCCTTAACTAGATCATTTATTGCTTTTCGCGGTCTTTTATATTCTAGAATTTCTGATACATCATTAGCCTTAAACCATGGATTGTTTTCACGATCAAATAATACAGCTACAGATTTACTATCAAACATGTAACACTGCAGTTCAGACATATTGAAGTCAAATGTAACAAAAATAGCATACACCTTTTAAATATCCTGAATAACCGAAGTTGTCAATAAGATGTTCACTTGGCAAAAGTTCGCCAAACAATGAAATGCATGGTTAACCGACCTGCTTATATACCCGACGAAGAGTGGTGGAAACCTTCTGCGCATGCGCAGTAGACAAGTACTACTGCGCATACACAATTGTATGTTAAATTTAAACAATTTTTTGCGGATGTCAATAATAAGGGCACACTCAACAAACCACTTTCATAAATGATGAAGCGCAACTGGGCATGCAAAATGAAGGGAAATACTGCACATTTAACAGATATATGATACATTTTAAATTTGTTGACAATTTCCTGTAGCTTTTTTAAAACTGATTTTTAATATATTTTACATTAATGCAACATTCATTTTAATTTAATAAATTGAACTTAAAAAATTAGCTTTACATACATGTGCTAAAGATTATTATTTTTTATACCAAAATAAGACTTGCTTGACTACAACACATAACAAGTGTTCCAAACAATAATAAAATCAAATACAAAACTAATTATGTTAAACTTTATACATAAAAACACTATTAAATAGTACATTAAAGGTAGCACCAAAACGGTAGCACCAAACGGATAACAAACATGTTTGGTAGTTTGACCTTAACGTAATACTTAAATTTTTGTTTAAAAACCTAAAGCAAAATTTTACATGTAAAAAAAAATAGTACACCAAAGATAGCACCAAAACGGTGCTACCGGTTGCTACATTAAAAATTAGCAACATTTAAATGGGTTAAGCTCAATTGGAGGTTTCCAAATTACCTTTAATGTTAAAACTAAGGTTTTGTTAAGTTATCATGTATATATAAACATATTTCGTAGTTTTTTACATTAAACCAGAAGTTAAAAGTGTTTTTTAAAAACCTACAGCCTCAGTACACTTAATTAGGGACAGGAACAAGACCAAATAAATGTCTCTGCGTCAGGCATAGGTTCATATATAAACATATTTCATAGTTTTACATTAAACCAGTAGTTAAAAGTCTTGTTTAAAAACGTAAAGCCTCAATACACTTAATGATGGACAGGAACGGTGCCAAGTACTTGTCTCTTAGTCAGCAGAGGCACATATGTAAACATATTTTGTACTTTAACATTAAACCTGTAGTTAAAAGTGTTGTTTTGTACTTTAACATTAAACCCGTAGTTAAAAGTGTTGTTTAAAAACTTTAAGCAAAATTGACAAGGAAGAAATAGTACACCAAAGGTAGCACCAAAACGGTGCTACCTTTAATTAGCAACATTTAAATGTTTTAAGCTCAATTAAAAGTTCCCAAATTACCTTCAATGTAAAAACTAAGGTTTTGTTAAGTTATCATGTATATAAACATATTTTGTAGTTTTACATTAAACTAGTAGTTAAAAGTCTTGTTTAAAAACGTAAAGCCTCAGTACACTTAATGATGGACAGGAACGGGGGCCAAGTACTTGTCTCCAAGTCAGCAGAGGCTCATATATAAACATATTTCGTACTTTAACATTAAACACTTAGTTAAAAGTGTTGTTTAAAAACTTTAAGCAAAATTGGCAAGGAATAAATAGTACACCAAAGGTAGCACCAAAACGGTGCTACCTTTAAGTAGTAACATTTAAATAGGTTAAGCCCAATTGGAAGTTTCCAAATTACCTTTAATGTTAAAAACTAAGGTTTTGTTAAGTTATCATGTATCTAAACATATTTTGTAGTTTTACATTAAACCAGTAGTTAAAAGTCTTGTTTAAAAACGTAAAGCCTAAGTACACTTAATGATGGGCAGTAACGGGGCCAAGTACTTGTCTCTGAGTCAGCAATTAGAAGTTTCCAAATACGGTTTAATGTTAAAACTAAGGTTTGGTTAAGACTTCATATATATATATATATATATATATATATATATATATATATATATATATATATAAACATATTTCGTAGTTTTACATTAAACCGGTAGTTAAAAGTGATGTTTAAAAACCTAAAGCAAAATTGGACATGTAAAAATAGTACACCAAAGGTAGCACCAAAACGGTGCTACCTTTAATTCGCAACATTTAAATGGTTTAACCCCAATTAGAAGTTTCCAAATTACCTTCAATTTTAAAACTAAGGTTTTGTTAAGATTTCATGTATATAAACATATTTCGTAGTTTGGGTTTAGCAGGACTTGTTACAGGGGTGATAGGAGTGACAGGAATGGTTGGGTCAAAGAAAGATTTGAAATATGTAAGGATTTCTTCAGTGGGAGATGCGGGTGTTGGCGGTGGTGGCGGCTTCTTTGGACTCACAAAAATTTCTTCATCAGAACTGGAATCCAAAGAAATTACACTCGGTCTAGCTCCATTCAGCACACTCGTCACTGTTGTCGTCGTCGCAGTCGTCAGCGCAGTCACAGCAGTCAAAATTGTTTTCACCAAAGTGTCTCCGGTAATTGTAGATCCAGGTCTCAAGTCCACAATAATTTTTTTCCCCGAGGCGATAGAGGTTGGCAGTGGTGACAGGCTTGGCATCGAAGCGGAAGACATTGAGGCAGAGGTACAAACAGCAGGCGAAGTGGGTGGCAATGAAGCGGAGGTCGAGACGGCAGTGGTGGTAGGCGGATAATTCTTGAAGCGAGGCATGGTGCGGAGCAGGAAAATGTTCAACTTACTCGTAGCGATACTGTAAGCAGAATGAAACAGCTCGCAACCTATTGGAATATTCCAGCGCGCTATGTGGTGGGGACAAACAAGTCTGTTACGTAATACCCGGATCTACTTATGCAAACACATGGACAGACGTGTCAATGGAAAAGTACCAGAGGCCTCCACCTCCACCTCCCTCGGGGGGGGGGGCGCAGTTTTCGTCCGGAGCAAAAAAATTTTGGTCAAGGTCAAAATCCAAAAAAAAAAAATTTCGGGGGGAGGCGCAGTTTTCGTCCGCAGCAAAAAAATTTTGGTCAAGGTCAAAATCCAAAAAAAAAATTTCGGGGGGGGCGCAGTTTTCGTCCGGAGCAAAAAAATTTTGGTCAAGGTCAAAATCCGAAAAAAAAAAATTCGGGGGGGGATCCAAGGGGAACTCTTGGATACCTGCTACCCTTACTCATGTGTCAACATCAAATAATATTTTGTTCCGCCACAGTGTGGACAGCCAACACTTAGTCGCATCTCGCTCTAAGTCCTGAGGAGTTCTCAGAACTCAGGCAAAAATCCGCCTAAGTCATGGCTGACCTACATATCGTGTGGAACAAAATATTATTTTATTCACACACAAATATGGGTCAAGGTCATCCAAAAGTTAAAAAAGAAATCCCCCCGATGCCTAAGACCGCCGGCGGTCTTAGGCATCGGGGGGATCTCAACATTTAGGGGGAGGTGATTTAATAAAATATTATTTATTTAATTTTGAGTTTCCTTAAGGGAAACATGCTACAATAATTTGGAAGAGGCCATGCTAACCATGACCAAGGATCCCGTCTTAACCCGTAGGTACTGACTTTTGCCTAGCACACCGGTCAGTGTCAGGATCCGACGCCTCGTGCTAAAGGATGCCAACCACCCATCTAGAGTGATGAGGTCCAATAGCGCCCCTGACCGAAAGAGGCCTAAGGGTGGATCCCCAGGGGCCTACCCCCGGGCTCGTTAGGCGCCATGCTATTGTTGGTAACAAATAATTCTTGAGGTTCTGAACCTCCAAAAATTTTTATTTTACAGAGACTGTTAAGTCTCAAAAGCCTAACACTTAAGCTGCCAATTTACGGAGGAGTACCTCCAAGATGCGAATTTAGAAAAATTTCTACTTGGGGACAACCTGTGAAGATTAGTACAAAGAAATATTTTTCAACACACAACACTTAGACTAAATAAATCCAACACCAAGACCTAGCAGAAGCAGCAAGCGCAAAATAAAATATTTCTTAACACTACACATGCCATGCCTTAGACTAAAAGAATTCCCAATATAATGCGGCGCCAACATTACATTGCGAATCCTGTAGGGCAGAGCTTCAACCACTCAGCTTAAGTGTTTGAAACCAACTGCGAGGAAGCAAAGCCTCAGAGAACCGAAGCTGAGCCGGTCAGGAGTGGGGGAACCGGATCTGGTTACGTAAACAGCCAGACCTCGACACGTACTTGTTTGCGGCATTGGACAATCTCCAAGAGCCACACCTGAATACATTACTAACCGGATCTCATTATACAACACGTGTCAAGGTATGGCAACGCCTCGGGCTATGCCACCTCCTCCTCCCCGGGGGGGGCGCACTTCTCGTCCGGAGCCGGGGGGGGGGGTCTTGGGACTTAGAATATTTTTGGTCCAGGACAGTTGTAGTATAGAATTATATTTTAGCTTGCCAAACTCAGCACAGCCGGCAGAGACGGTTACGTAATGCTTATATAACAGACTGGTTTCTTGGCCAGCTTGCCAACTGTAGCTCAACAGAAGGTAAGTCAGTTTATTGCAAGCCAACAAACACGCCACACCTCGCCGCCGCGGGACTTTTCTGTGAGTAAATTTTTATTTTTCCTTCTTATTAAACTTAGCAAAACAGAACCTAGCCTGTTTTGCACAAAATTAATTTTTGTTACACTGCTACAATTACGTTTACTTAACAAATTATTTTCCACTCATTATTTAATATTTTATTTCTTACTTGTTAAGACTTAGAAACTGAAATGTTGGAAGACTGTTTGATACAAAATTAATTTTTATTTAGCTATACAGGTCTCCTAATATTTTCCTACACTTGTATTTTGCAGGTGTGGCTAAATATTTTTCGCTCACAATTTAATTTTATTCCACACAAGTGGATTTTGAACTTTACTACAAAACTGATCCATACCAGTCTCCTACAAATTTATTTTTCATTTCGCTCTACCTCTTTTAGTCTTACATTAAATATTTCTTGGAGTTAAATTTTACACAAGTCTCTCGGTTAATTTTTCTGCACAGTACGTGTTACTCCTTGGACAGTTCCCAGCAAACTGTTTCTACACTTGTCAACAACAGTTACCCCCTCCACTACTCATTCCCCCACTATAGCCCTGTTCCCCCACTACTTCCAGCTAAGGTACAACCCCAGGTAGCAAAAATCATTTGAGGCAAGCTTGCCTCTTACTTGCCACGACACACATTAAACACTTGCGACAAACTGGCCGTGACAAACAATTAAACTTGGGGCAAGTGTAGGGCAAGCGTTCTAGTTCCCCTCTTCAACACTTGCCACAAGCTATGATGGCAAGCATGTAGAACACTTGGCTTCACACACGTTTTACAAGTTGTAGGTGGCAAGCATGTAGAAAGCTTGGATGCGCACACTTGGGGCACATTTTCTTGATACCATTTATTTCACACTTTCCTACTTATTTTCGTTCCTTGGTACCTATTCTTAGTAGTAGTAGGTATAAGGTTAATTTCAGAGCTTGAAAAATGTTTAATGGGCTTATTTGTTTGCCTTCAAATTTATATAACAACACATTTGGGAGCACCCAATATAACTTCTGGTTTTATACAAGCAAACTGTTTCCAGTAAAATTTAAGTTCTTAGCAATCACTTAAAAGACTTTTAAAATAAAAACATTCTAGTGTATTTACTTAGTACAAAACCCGTTTAATTACCACAAACAAAAATACTGATAAATTTTGTGAATATTTAAGTGAATTGTCGCTTTGGCTTGACATAAGAGAGAATGCTTAAATGCTACATTTAAACCACAGACAATGGTGTCAAATTTTCTTCTGGTACCTAAAAAAAATTGAAAACACAGTTCTTTCATCCTAGTGCATATCGATTTTTTATAACTAAAATAGTGAATCCAGTTAAATTATAATGGCATAATTAGTAAATAAAATTGGAATAAACTAGTTATTAAATACCGAATACATTTAGTAATAGTGAAATTAAGCTCTATATGTAGCTTTTTCAGTTTTTAGCACACTTGAGCTACCAAAGGCCATCTTGTTGAACACAGCAAATAACTTATGGAATTCATTTAAGGTTTTGTATAGATGATAAAATTGTAGTCAATTTTTAGGCCTACACAATCTTAAAGAATTTTTTTGAAGTAGGCAACACTGTCAGCCATTTAAATCGGTTTCACATTGTTATGACCAATATATATTGAGTGGAGCCAGCCTAAATTATATATAAAAATAGAGTAACGGTAGCCTATAGATCAACAATACCAGTTTTTTTTTTGTTTTTTTTTGTGATCACAACTTGGATGTATCATAAAATAAAAAAAATGACCAACTAAAATTATCAAGTAGTCTAATAATTAATAGAAGCCAATTTAGATATCTACACAGAGATTATGCGCAACAAATTAAAAACTATTATTGTTGAGAGTACTTGCAAATCGAAAAATATAATTACATGAAATAAAATATTATATTTTTTTTTAATCATTAATAACCACCACACAGGATAATTTTATGAAATATAATCAAGCTATTTATAAACTAATTATTTAAGTAAAATAATTTGGACAAAAAATAAAAAGTCTGGCTTGGAAAATATAAAAATTTATTAAAACAATTTACTAGAACAATTTATTACAAATAAATGAGGCATTATAACTCTTCCTCCTGGTCAAGAGTGTTGGCGGCGAGTTGTCTTGTCGCTTCTGCCTGAAATCCAAATTTCAAATTTTAAACAGGAAAAGTAAGGTAAGACTACAATTTCTTTTAAATTGCATTATTAGTTAAGTAATGAAAGGCTAGAATTGAAATTTTGCTATAATGAATAACAGAATTAGGTTAAAATTTAACCCTCAAAAACTACTTACTGCCATTCCCTAAAATACAAATAAATTTTGTAGGAATAATTACAAAAATGTTTTTGTTAAAAAGAAAGTCTCAAATACCAGTACTTGGGATTTAATTGGATGAATTTAAAGTTATAAGATCTGCATTCGCACAACTTTTAAGCAGACCTTACATGGATCTAAAGAAATAAAAATATGAAAAATAAAAAAAACCTAATGCTCATCCTTGATAAAACAGGTACCGAGAAACATCAATTCTCGATTATTTTTGCTGTTGCATTAAATACAAATTCCGTTCAATACCATTCCAAAGAGAAAAAAAGTCTAATCCTTCATATTCAAAACCATAAAGTTAGTTTTATGATGGTTTGTCTTAAAAACTAAAATATGTACAAATAATCTGTTTTGAGTATTAAGCCGCGTCATCACTGGGCGTATATTTGAGTCGAACATGTTAGGTGAACACAAAAAATCAACAAACATTCCTCACTAACAATTACCGGCCATATGATTTACTACATTCTAAAAGTTTAGCATGAAAAAAGTTCTGAAGAACGTTGTTCGGCGAACATGTTCAGCCATTACGGACGCGGCTTTAAACAGGAAAAATATGATCACCTCTTGAATAAAAAGATACGATTGATTCAATCTATAAGTTTTTTTTTTTTTACCTAAATAACAATTTTAGACATTAGCTTTTTATTCCCACATTTAGGCTACAACCAAAAACAATTATCGTATAACCTTATATAAAATCAACAACAAAAAAACACTACCGTACTAATCCTATACTATAATACGAGCACTGTATGTAGGGTAGTAATCGGGTATAATACGATCTTGAAGTCTAGCGGGTAGATTTTGCTTAAACTTTTCATTTAAGAGTGTTTTGGCCCGAAAATAAGTTTAGAAACAGCCTCAAACCCAGGAAAAATCAAATTTTGTTCAAATTTAAGGATAAAAAATCTTAATTTTTAACATTGGTCTTAAAGGTTGCTATTTTGGTAACGAAATCACAACAAAAGGTACCATACAAAAAAAGAAACATTAATGTCTTTTTGAAACAGTTGTTAACTGTGAAGAGGTGTAGTTATTAAAATCCATGATGTTAGCCCCTGGACTATAATGCAGACAATATAGGTGATCCTTATTTCCGTCAACAGTCCAATTTCGTCAGTATACAATTAAATTAAATTAAATTGTATACTGACGATGTTGGACTGTTGACTGAGGTAAGTATCACCTATATTGAGGTATATTCAGTTGTTGGTAGAAATTTAATAGCTTTACTACCATGACAAAATTTCTTTAGTACAATAACCAAAGTGAATTAAATCAACGAGCAAGGTTCGGTTAACCTGGTACTCATAGTGATAAAAATTTCACAAAATAGCATAGAATATAAGACCAAAATGAATATGTATCTTATTTTTGTAAATTTGGCCTACTCTTGCATTTAAATGTTCCTGGGCTGGAGATTAATTTAGGTTAATGTTTGTTAGATTAGAATAAATTTTGTCAAGCTAAAGTTTGTATCAGCTCATTTTTTTATTATCTTTTTTATTTTATTCAATTGATATGAGAAATCCTATTTCACCCTAATTCCTGCATAAGTTTGGCCCTAAATATTTCCTATAAAGGCCTATTTTCATTCGATAGTAGTTTGACGCTATATGAAACTGTACCCCTTTCCGTTCCGCATCGGTTTATTTAATACGGGAGGATCAGAGAGTAACTTAAACATGACTACTGAATATCGATACACCCTACACTAAAATCAAGATCAAATTAATTTTTGTATGATTCGAATTCAAAGGCAAAACCTTGTTTTACCTAACCCTCTAGGTATTATCAGATGATTTAAAGACTCAGGTTTTTTGGCCTTCTAGCATTACGTGTTGATTTTTCGATGTTTGCAATTTTACATTATAGGCTACTCATTTCAGTTACGTCTGGATTTCAACAAATTTCATATGACCCCCCATCTTATTGAAATATTTTTACGCAATACCTAAACATACTTTAAAGGAACAATACAGTCAATTAAATATTATGGAGTCATCATCCTGTACCACAAACTACGTCTACGTTACGTACTCCTATGGTAGGTACCATCATTCGATATTGTTTTAAGATCAGATGTCGAAATACAATTTACAATAAGAGATGAGTACAAGTTACGGTATATTTTTACTGAAGATTAGATAAAAAACTTTTACCTATTTTAATTAGATGACTAACTTAAGTATGATAAGTTAAGGACTAAGGTATATTAAGTATAATATTACTAAACTTAATTATTTCACCCCAAAACTTATTGGAGCCTAATTAGCAGAGAAATAAAAGGAATTGCCTAGCATATATTGAATGAACTTAAGACAGATTAAAAGAATTGGCTAAGGTGAAGGCCTACACTGATTTATGTGTTTAATGACCAAATAAATGATTTTGATTTCTGAAAAACTGATTTCAACTCCTAACCTAGATCTTTATCTTATAGGTCAGGGGATGCCTCAGTTTAAACAGTAGGCTACTTAATGTCAATCAACCTTCAATTTGATAAAAACCAAGCTGAATTTAAAATCTCTCAGCCTTTAGAACAAATAAATTATAAATATTATGATATCCTAATCCTGTCAACATTAAATACTCAGTGAACAAGAATCACACGGCAAATACACTTAATGAGAGCTAACTTGTATTAGGTAATAAATTATTATTGAAACAAAACTTACTTACCTGAGACGATTCAGCAATTCCATTAATAAAATATCAGTTAGTCAAAGTCAACTCACTTTAAAAACAAACAATAACTTCCTTAACACTTAATTTTCATCCAAGATGAGAAACTACAGCGGAGAAAACATAACCAAAATGGCGCAGTGCCGCGGTGGTGTATTTCTGCTTCGTTGCCCGCCACTAGCGCTGCAGCGGTCAATCGGGGAGTTTCATACTGTTCCTCGACGAACTTGTCGCTGGTTTTTCCAAAGTCTATGATCGGCAAATGTTCTTCGGCAAGTAATGTACAAACCTGTGACACACTTGTGAAAGCAAATTTTCTGAGGAATGCTTGCCTCAAATTTATGAAACACTTTTGTGGGAACACTTTTCTTGGCAAACGAAGGGCAAGGCTTGCCGTAAGTTTACTTGTTACCTGGGACACTGGACTAAGTGTTTCAGTTTTATCCAAACTTTACTGTGAGACACACCTATGGCTGAAACTTTGCGAGAAAAATTATTAAGAGTAAAATTTTTGCTGGCCAAGCAAAATAATTCTGTTAAGGTGTCCAAGACTTCCACTTTAACAAAAATGAAACGTTGCTTCAAAAATAATCCAAAATTTTACTCAAGGGACACAAATATCACTATGGATGATAAAATGTTTCAGAAACTTTTAGACGAGCTAACTTTTGCCAGTAAGGTTACGTTGGTGACTCCAATTCCCGACCAAGTTCCAAGATCACCTGAGAAAGAATAAAAATAAATATTTCTCAGGAGATATTTCCAATCCGAGTTACAGATGTCCGGTAAAGGACCGGCTGGGACGATTTGTTTATAAAAAATTAAATTTTTCTTCCTTCTGACCACTTTACCCCCACCACCTCCTTATCCCTACCACTGGGCCGGGTACCTGGGGAACCGCCTGCGCCCAAGTCAGTACGTCTTCGGACGCGGTGCTGTTCGGATCACGTGTCGTTTGTCGCACTGTCGGGTGTTTGAAGAAATTATTCTTCGGCTCTCAGTCTCTCGGTGGGTAAGTAAAATAAAAAAATTATTTTTTTTCAAGTGGGGCTGCTGGGACGGGTCAATGACCTCTGACGGATATATTAGGTTGAGAGTCTGATCGCTAGGGAATAAAAAAAAATATTTTTTTGCACTTTTGTGATTCCTTGAGAAATTTCATTTTCTCAACAAAATTTGAGGAATCGCAAAAGTGCAAAAAAAATTTTTTTGTATTCTTGCGTGACCTTGACCTAATTAACGTCAGTGACGTCATCATGATGACGTCAGCGGTAATGACGTCACCATGACGTCATTTATGTGACGTCATGTGATGTCATATGACGTCATTGGTGACGTCATTAGTGACGTCATTCATGACGTCATCACTGCTGACGTCATCATGATGACGTCATGGCCCAGGTGTGCCCTTTTTGCACTACTACTATTCTCTATCCCCGATTAGACATATCTAATTATATTTGTATAAATATGCCGGACTGTTTTGCGGAGTCTTGCCCCTGAGCTGGATATCATTTATACAATAAAATTTGACTTTGCTATTTTCAAAATACTTTCGATTATTATCATTTAGTCGCCCTGCTAGTATGACAATAGCTTATCGTAACTACAGCCAATCTGATCCATTACTGCCTCAACACAGAGTTGTATAAATAAGTTATTACTACATTCAATACTCAAATAAATTAAATTTATATAATTTGTTGTCTTTTTGTGTCTGCCTTCCTACATTCCATTTAAAGTCCCACAAAGCATTTCCCATATTAATTTAATAATATGTTCAATTATGACTATTATAATTACAATATTTTTCATACATTTAAGTTTGGTTCAAACTTAATGCGTCATTATATGGGTACAACACAACTAAGTAAATGGCCTGTATGTTTTAAAGATACAATGTTGAAAGTTCAGCCAATTCTTCCAGTAGATTAACTTGGGGACTGCATCTTAAGGGATCGTACATAGGTTCTAAACAGTAATGAAAGAGAACACATAGGCTTAAACATGCAACTTGCACATATCCGCTTCTTTAACATTTATTCTTTTTTATTTCCATTCCAGTGGATTTTTTATTGACGTACACTTGTACTGACATAACGTTGTAAATTGACAGTTTATATCATTAAAAAAAAACTTTACAAAAGATATATCCTTAAAAAATACAATACATATAATATTATACAGGGTGTTTATAAAAGAATGCAAGCATTTTCATATGTTGAACAATTTTGTATTTAATTTTTTCCAACCATAATTGGGTATTTATTTAGAAATGAGTTAGTTGTAAGTAAATTCAGTCAAGAGTGTCAACTAGGTACAAAGTGTCAGTTAACAAAGCTTAACAAATCAAGTGTTAGTAACAAAATTTGCTCAAACTTGTAATGACCATAGGTAAAGACATTTTTAACTTCAATTAAAACTGAACGGCATGTCGTAAAAGAACGGACTGAGAACATTAATTTTCCTTTGAGTCTATTAAGCTAAATTAAATCACAAACGTTGTACACATTATTCTTATTTATTTATTTATTCTTTAGTTCATTATAGTTAAAGATCTGATTTAAACATTTAATAGATGAAAATATGAATCATTGTATTGATTACATCAACAAAGGGTGATTAAAATAAGGGCGTTGCTCGATAGAGGAGCAGTTAACTCCAACTGTATTAGCGGAACCGCCTGTCGCTAACCGTCTGAGTAATTTAATGGTTTCTCGGTCAAAAACTGAATCCATCGGAAACTAATGCAAAATTCTAAAATTTATTTCAAAACTCTCAACTCAGTAAAGTAAAATGGGGTAAGTGAGACTGCGAAATCTCAAAGCTTTAGTGGTTCAAGATACTTACATGAGATTTTGCATGTATATTCCTGAATAGATTTTGTACATGAATATCAAATTTCATTTCGTTTTAACTTGAGTTACTACATAGGTTTTTTTTCCATGTTCGGTGTTCTCACTTGCCCCTGCCTCTGGGGTAAGTGAGTACAATGGCTCTACAAAATACAGATTAGGTTGTAAAATAAAAGAGGCATGTGAAATTTTTTAAAGCAGAAAAGCCATGATATTTTAATATAATTTTTCGTTCCTCACAAATTTGATGCCAAATATTTTGGTTTTGACTATTATTATCAAAATCGTGAAATTTTACTCATTGCAAAATAACTCTAAAACCTGTTTGATTATACTTTTGATAATGCTATTCAAATATGTTAGGTCTATATATGTATATTATAACATTTCTATAATAACCTGGATTCTCACCTGCACCAACACCAAATTTTTTCGAAGCAATTGAGAACTCTGGTCTAGAAAACCCATAGTAATAGTAAATGCTTTTTTGATCATGTGACAGTATTCCTTATTTCTTCATGAACTAAATGTTGTTTTTTTATATTTTTGTTCATATAAGATTATATAATTATAATCTTATAATTATATAATCTTTTTATAGGTTTGATTCTTGCGGTTAGCCAACAAACTTAACTCTCAATTTTAAATGTAAGGGGATTTTTGGCTTTTTATTTGTTTCAGAACAAAATAAATATTCTGAAAGAGCAAGAAATTTACTATAAAATAAACTTTGAATAAACGAAAAAGGAAGCAGTTTTAAGGTTTTAACAGCCAGAGTTCTCACTTACAAGGTGTGTTCACTCACCTCACTTCACCTTATAGCTTTTGAACTAGCTCTACAATATATAGAGTCTAACTCTATATATTAAACAATGTTCATGAATCAAGTAGATATAGGGTGTTTATAAAAAAAAACGATTTTAAATGTTATTTTAAATTACACCAAATAAAATATTTTTGTTACATATTTATATATTTTGAAGACGTAACTACCCAACTTTTTGTACAATAATTACTGTTCGATACTAGCACTCTTAATTACCCTAAAAAATGTCTACAGTAAGTGAAAACTGATTTTTTTTAAATTTTGTTTTCCAGCTAAGCGAGTGTATGAGAAACTATTACTGTAATAACCTTCTCGTGTAGATGTATAAATTCAAGTATACCTTTACCATGTAATTTTATAACCAGGAATATTTTTGTTGATGTAATAAATGGCAGGGCTCCGTGATTGTCATAATATTGGATCTGTCCTCTGATCCTGATATCCTACAGATCAGTGTTTCTCAACCGGTGGTACTCGAGAGACAAAGATAAATAAAGATTATGATACAAGAAAAATTCAAAATGCGTTGCTGATTGACCTGCCGCCGGCGACGCGATGGCTGTTTTGGTCATATCAGTTGTATGTTACAACTCATAACTTCCACTTAGTTTGAGGGACTCCAATTAGGTAGCAGCACCTTTGTCTAGCTAAATCAATTTAGTACTAACATAGCAAAGAAAATTATTTTTAAGACTTCAAGACCACACCAAGACCACGTTTTCCGAACACACTTATAATTTAAAAAGGTTGTAACTTAGGGCTAAACGCTAAACGTTATTTTAAAAGTGTGAAATTTATTAGGTAATAATACTTATGAAGCACGGTTAAAATGTATAAACAACGTGCATTAATTTTTATTTATCACTTTTAAAGGATTTTTCGTACCTTTAAGCAGAACAATATAAATCTATTTTTATTTATATAACGTTTAGCGTTTATCGTATTCATTGACCGTATGTTCAAAAACTCTCTACTAACGATTAACGATTTTCTGTGCAGTACTCGTCTAAACTTAAATTAGTTTAAGTTCAAGATTTACCTTAAACTGTATCAAGTTATGAAACAAGCTGCACAGAAACTATGAAACAGGAGGGAAATATATTTGGTTATATCCATAGAGTATTTTAAGTGTATCACTTGGTAGCATCGCAGAACGTACTGTGTATTCGTTCGATAACCCTGCGACGGCCCTTGTGAATGATCAGTCCAAATCAACGAGGTTAAACTACATAAGAGTGTAGTACTATACAGGGTGTTTCAGAACTCCTTACCAATATTTTAGGGCATTGTTCCTGGTTTAAAAACATATTTAAATATCATATTTAAACTGTTCAAAAGTCTTAAGTTACTCACACAGCCGCCATTTTGTTTTTTACACATAATAATTTTTATTTCCGTAACGGATGGTTGTATTCAGATCATATTTGGTATAAATCTTTATCATACCAATGTACATTTCCAAGAAAAAAATTAATTTTTTCCATTGTATACTTTCAAAATGGCGGCCATTTTAAATTTTCAAACTCAAATATCTCAAAATCGGCAAATTTTATAAAAATTTTACTAGACACAAAAAAGTTGCCAAATTAAATTCCCTAACCAATGGTGCCAAGTTTGTAAGGATCTGTCAACAAATAACGGAGTTATTGCGATGTTTCTTCATAAAAACATTGATTTTGCTGTTAAAATGGCCTTATTTGCATTAAATTCAATGCAAAATCCATGATTTTATGACGAAAAATCGCAATAACTCCGTTATTTGATGTCAGATCCTTACAAACTTGGCACCATTGGTTAGGGAATTTAATTTGGCAACTTTTTTGTGTCTGGTAAACTTTTTATAAAATTTGCCGATTTTGAGATATTTGAGTTTGAAAATTTAAAATGGCCGCCATTTTGAAAGTATACAATGGAAAAAATTAATTTTTTTCTTGGAAATGTACATTGGTATGATAAAGATTTATACCAAATATGATCTGAATACAACCATCCGTTACAGAAATAAAAATTATTATGTGTAAAAAACAAAATGGCGGCTGTGTGAGTAACTTAAGACTTCCGGACAATTTAAATATGATATTTAGATATGTTTTTAACCCAGGAACAATGCCCTAAAATATTGGTTGGGAGTTCTGAAACACCCTGTATATAAACACTTGTTAATTTATTGTTTGTTTTTGATTGCCGCTGTTTTACCCACAATTCCTGTGGTTTCTTTGTTAATCATACCGTACCACATCTTACTTTCATTGCCTTGGTTACCAGTTTTAGCTTTTCTGATTGGTTGTATATCAAGCTTAAACATTCACAGTTTATATTCGTAGCAACCTGATTCAGCTTCGATCAAGCTTTGAAAATCGCTTGACCAAGGAAACGACGGATAGGTATGGGGAAAATGACAGATAACAGATGGGAAAATGTAAACAAAGGCCTGGTTACCAAGAAGACGGTGGGAATTTGGGGCTAAAATGGTGGCTATAAAAAAGGAAAAAACATCCCTGCCTTTGCAGCACTCTGTGTTGAAAATAGTTTGTTTTGTGACAATGATTAGTTTATGCGTACAACTAGTCCTGATTATATTAATTTAGTCCTGATATTGAGTCTTTCCTCAGCAACAGACAATATCAAGTTTCCCACAATACTACTCTTCACGAAATTGCGAGCTTCGAAATTTAAACACCTGGAAGCTAAATTCCATTATTCTTACCTAGCAATGTTGTAATTAAAAATATTCTTTTTACGTTTTTAGTGATAGTAATGGATGCTAACACCTGGATAAGTCAACACAAGTTTATTCAATTAAACTAGAAATGTTCTAATTGTTGTAAGTTTGTGTGTCTTTTTCTTAACACACCACTAATTACGGAGGAGTATATTATAAAGAAAACCACTCCGGCTCTATCTCTAAGTGGTTGGGAGGGGGGGGGGTTGTTGAGTTTTGGTGGTACGCCAAAAAAATGAAAAGCATTAGGTGAAACGCGGAAACTAAAAGGTTGAGAAATACAGCCTTGGAGTATTATATTATTAGGATCAGTGTACATACCCAATGTTATGGCAATCAAGTCACCCAAACAGATATTAAGCCACGTGTTGCTTGCATTAAAATATAATAAACTATAAATATCCTTGGTTAAACGCCTACTTGAGAGGATTATTGTACAGCAATGTGGTTCCATTACAATCACTATATTGATAAAAACAAGAGAAAACATGATTTCACTTAAGAGGGAGCTATATTGCTATCTCAGAACATCATGCTTGTGAATCACCTGTTCCAATTTTCCGAGTTTAAAGTCCGTCAAAAGTGGGAGGGGTTTTAAGTGAAGGATAAAAGACTTGGGCTTTGATCTATTTTTTTTTTATTGTTTATATTATTAATCCACATCAAGCTATAATGCATCAAAGTAGGATCAAAGTTGGTTTGAATTTTATCAACTTATTGCCAGTCGGGTGGGCAGGCTACGAATGTATCCAATGAATAGCATGTATAATTAAAAACCTACTTTCCAGGGCCAAATTTGCTTCCTCGCCACCATGTGAGTCTTGGGTGTCACATGTGCTGAATTGTATAAGCGTTTCTTTATCCTCAGTGTTTTACACCAAATACGTGATATTGTTTCTCGACCTCAGTATGCTTGTAAACAAAGCGAAACAGCGAAACGTATTCAAGTAATTTCAGCAACGTCCACTAGGACCAACCCTTTAGCCTTTAAACATGCAAAAAATGTAGAGTGATAAAATTAAACTGTCATTGATATGCACAAAACTATCACTAACTGTTACTAGTGTAAACTTGGGAACTTACCCTTTCAGTATATGGAAATTTCCATAATTATTGTACTCAGAGTGATTTAAATAACATTCAAAACTATTGTGAACTTTGTTTACAAACACTGTATATTTTCTGTTCATTCTTTACCAAAGCGAGTGTTTAGTCACGAGTCACGATGTACCCGCCATTTAAATGGAAATTCACAGCTTCTGATTTACAATGATGACTGAACATTAACGTTTTCAACTGGAGTTTCTGAGTAATGTTGTTTTGATGCAAATATCACCTTATAAATATTGCTAAATTCCGAAAATATTTACTTATATTGGAGAAAAGTAATCACTATTCACAAAGTAAATGTAATTTTCATTTATATTGTATATAGATAAAATAAATAAATTACGTATAATTGGTGAACTCTACATTTCTATCTTGAAAACACTTTCTATGCACGGTTAAAGTTCTGTATTTGTACACAATCTGCATTTTAAAACACTGAAACACCAATATACCATAAAAATATACTTTACTTCTTATACCAATATAAAAAGTAAAAGTTTATTTTTGTTTTTGATTTTAAATCTCCTTAGCATGACCAACCATAAATATATGTTCTGTATGGGTATAAATGTGTCATTTTGTAGCCAGGATTATTTTATCGAAGGTGGTAAATCGATGCAATTCAAATTAAAATATTTCTTAAAAGCAAATATTTTCTCCCATTTTAATTTCTCAAAAATAGCCTTTTCCTTTAATTTAAATCTCTACGTACTTATAACTCAATACACAAGATCGAGTATGCTAAATGTATTGAGAACATAACCACACTCTACTTTATTCTATTACTTTTTTGCACAATACATCTTGAGCTATACAAATGTTGAAAAACTGGACAAATTGTATAATTCTTTCTAGCTGTAACAGCCAACTACTGGTTTATCACAAAGCTTGCGGTCGCATGATTTGACAGATTGTCCTCAGTCGCAGTCCCATTGTGGTGACATATGTGACTCATCGACCAGATGATTGTGTTGACATTAGGTAATGAGGCTGACGAGACTGTCTAAGCTGCTAGTGATTGGTTGAATTATTACAAACGTTACATAATTGTGTTAAAACCTCTTTAAAAGAAGTGTGAGTTAGGTGTTTCATGCACGGAGTTAAGTCATAATAGAGCCCCTTATAGTTAAACTTTATTTACAGTTTAACAATCTTTATTATTTAAAAAGGGTGTGATACCGATATTGATGAAATTTTCCAGATACTTCTTATAAGTTATAATTAGAAAATACATTATATTTTTATTACTTAAATACAATAAAAATTTATTGGCTTTTTCATCAAAAATAAAAAATACTTAAATTTGTTATGCAAAATACAAATCTAAATATGAAGTTAACATTGATCTACTTGATGCAACGATCAACTATAAAGCGTAAAATGGTTGGAATGATATTTAACTTAACCCTATACTCAACCGGAAATATTGGTTTTATCTTTCAACACACTGTCCTCAAACGTTTCATAAAAATATAATCTCAAAGTTACTATTGAAAACTATAACAAAATATTAAAACATTTTGGAGACGAAAAGACACAATTTTGTTGTAAATAATCAAAATATTTATAGTATTTAAAGTGATTTTTTATTTTATTTTATTTTATTTATATTTATTTATAAAATATTAAAATAACAATGATACTATAATTAACTAAAACTTTTCATAACTTAGACTAAAATTTCATGGATAATAATCGTATTTTCAACTTAATTCATTTTGAATTGTTATAACGCCGACGGTAAAATACATTATCTTCGTAGAGGTTAGCCCAACTAATTAAACCTTATGAGATTCAAACCAGATTGTAAAATTCAAAATCATCGTTTTATGCTAATTTGTTCATAAAAGATTTTATAACAGCTTCCTCTACATTTTTGTACTCAATTTCTGTATTACATAAAATTATAATAAAATAATCCTTAAGAATAATATAATCAGACTGGTATCAATTCAGCATAAATCCTGATCCCGTTTTCGCTGGAATAAGAATTTTCTAAATCTGCATATAAATAGATGGTGTTTACCCTAGCTCTGTGTATTTCTAGTTCTCGAGGATTTCATATTCTCTCGGTCACCAAATCATATTCTACAATATTTTACTTTTGTAAACCAATCTTTTATTTTCTTCAAGCGGTTCAACACAATAAACATTGTAATATTATTTGCCTAAAAGTTTTCTGTTGTACTGTGTGGTTTAAACTTAATTGAACTATAGCTGATTAAATTTGTTGTTTAAAAGTAAATTTCGGTGTTATATTATAACTATATAATATTCAATATAACTTATAATAGGCCCTACTAACCACTGTAATGAGTATGAAAAGTGTAAATTATTGTATGTTTATATTTGTTTTTGTATTAATTTTTTTTTATCAAGGCATACTTTTGAATTCTACTATGTGTTTGGTAAAATATTTTAACTTAAATTTATGCAAATTGAACCTAATTTATAAAAAGGATTTACGAATATTTGAGTCTTACATTGCAAGCCTTTTCGCGTTTACACGTTTAAGTGAAGAAAAACGTGTAAAGATTATTTTCTTGGAAACTTACTTTTATTATGTATTTTACTTTTAACACAGCAAGTTTAATTATATTGATCATGTGTGAATAACACTGGAATATCTTACGATGCATATTTAGTCCATTACTTTAATAGAGCTAAGCTAAAAATTTTAAAACCTAAGATTTCAATATTAATTTTGAATTAAATATTTCTAAAGTAAATGTTAATTACATTTTTTATTTATTTTATTCCGAGATAAACAATAGTTTATTAGATTTGCTCTTGGTAATTGCCCCTGAACTGGTGGCATACATGGTTTTAGATTATATTTTCCGACTCCAGCTCATGGCAGGTTGTATGCCTACAACCCCGGTTTCGATGCTCTTTGCGTCATTATCAAGTTGGTCGTCCAAGCTGCAGTCACATTTTGTTGAGTCGAGTTAACGTCGTCACAGATTGGTCAAAATTAAAAAAGGTCACAACATGGACACGCACTAATATTGATATTCATTTAACTCATAAACTTAATATTCATCTGTTCGTGTATAAGGTGACTGTCCATGAGGCGTATCTGTTTAATTTCTGACCAACTGTGACGACGTTTACTCGACTGAACATAATGCGACTGCAGCTTGGACGACCTACTTGATAATGACGCAAAGAGCATCGAAACCCGGGTTGTAGAAATGCAAACTGCAATGATCTGTAGACAGAAAATGGTAATCTGCAACCATAAATGTTTATTCGTCTTTAAAACTGAGATTAGCCTTGAAAATGTGATTGAAAAGAATATTTACATATATTTATACTTTCTGTAAGATGGATATAGATGTGGAAAGTACATTGTTTAATATTAATTTCAGTCCCTATTTGGTAAAATATATTTGATTAAACGCTAGTTATACTTGAAGGGGCAGGGTAAATATCATTTTAAACGGAGCTCTTCCCTCTCTTTAAACACTTGTTGCTTTTCTGTAATGTTAAACATTAGCTCAGACAGCTCCAAACGTGTGAAGGGTCTTTACACGCTTGCCTGCCCCCGGGTAATGTGTTAAGCATATCACTCTCTTTACTGGTTCCGAAAATTCAGTTGTAACACCTATAAATAAGTGTTATTTTTTGTTGACGTTTTTAAAATTTAGTTTTTATCATTACAGCTTTAACTATGAAGTATACAACTAAAAATTTGAAACTAGTATGTTTTGAAGTTTTCGTCCAGTAGAATATTTCTGCCTCCGTCTATGTACTTGAAAAAATATGAGGATCAAAATTATTCTTTTCTAGCTTATTTGAAAATTATCTTTTTATTTAACACGCATAAAATGTCATTATTAAATATCAAGTTAGTTAAGTTACATAATTTATTGCACCATTTATTAGGTTGTAATACCTCAAATTGCTTCCCTAGGATTTAGTTGAAGTAAAAATTGCTATAAAATGTACAAAATAACAATATAAAACAATGAATAATAAACATATATAGATCATATATATTATTTTAATTAGTCAGATAGGGGTTGAGAGGTTGTGCTGTAGCTATAAGAAAAGCATGACTATTTTCTCCTCTTTATATGCTTTGTCGTGTCACAAGATGAATCATATTTTCGTAAACATTATAAATTGTAAGATTCCTATCCTTGTTATTTTTTCAAACACTTATTTTTCATAGAGGAATACTGTACCAGAATTACAAATATAATTATGGGGTTGGCTAGCAGAACAAATTAAAAGGCAGCTGTCAACTTCATCCCATGACTTATGTACTTTAGTACTCTCAAGTGCAACACTTTTCCAGTTTACATTTATTATGTAACAAAGAACCTAGGAGTATTTTACTGGCGCTTTATATTAACCGTATAACCCTATTAACGGCTGTTTTAAATTCATACACTGACAGTAATAGATTCGTTTAAAATTGTTTGATTGCTTCCTTCTTTAGAGAATTAACACTGCTATTGGATTTCCTTTGGTTCAGGAGCAGTTCCACCAAGGAGCCATTCAATTATTCAGACGACAAGTGGTTTCACTAATCCAGTTTTAGTTAACGACTTTTCTCTTAGGCAGATCTTATTTTAATTAATCCAATTTAACTCTGAAGAAATTATTAAGTTATTAACTACGGATTGTGTCTTTTTCATCACAGTTTTTGACTTACGTAAGTTTTGTTGTTAGAAAGGCTCTTCAAAAGTTCAGAATCTTATTAAAAGTATCATAACATTATTTCAAATACTGTCAAAATCTTTTAAATGCCAGTTACAAAGTCTTTTTAGTACTTAAACAACCAAAAATTTATTAAAAAAGAGTTAATTAACTTGTTATTGAATTTAGATATCTCCCCCTAAATGGCTTTCTTTACTACAATTCTCTCTGGCTAACTATAGATTCATGGGACTGAGATTTTTCTTCAAGCATGCTTGAGAATAGTTAAGTTAAGTTAGGAATAGTTCGAGTTTTTTTTTAACTATACTTACAGAAATTATTTAATTAGAGTACGATACTGTGACAGCAGACGAACTCTGTACCGGACGTTTAACTCTGTAACTTTCTGTACGGGGGAGTTCGACTTACAAACGTCCGTAGAGAGTACCGTTTGGTTGATTTTTTTTACTAATACTGACAGATTTTTTCAAGGTGACTGAAAACAGTTCGAGATGGGGAAGATTTCAAGCTGTAGAGGTTCGAGTTAACGCGAGTCCATTGTAGTTTAAACACCTCACCTAGTCTGCTTTTCTCAGTCCTACTAAGTATCACTGAAAGAAATCGGTGACTCTTCTAGATAAAAATTATGTAAATCTAGCCAAACTTTACCCCTAAGTTCGTGACGGCCAAACGGTTTGTTATTTTATCCAAATGCGTTTGGCTAAATTTATTTAGGCATTTTAACAAAAGAAGTTTAAAAAGATTTGCCATTTTTATTTTGGAAAAATACTAGATCATGTTAATAGCTCTAACAAAACATGTTATACAGTTTTAGCCAAACAGTTCGGCTACTTTAGTTCGCCATCTTGGGAAGCGTTCAGCTTAATCGCCCAGCAAGTTTGTCAGTTTCAGCCGAACAGTTCAGATACTTCAACACGCGACCTCAAAAAGCTCATACTGATCTAGCTAAGCACTGTGTCTGATATATACTAAGAACCCTCATGATATTGACGAACACTTACTTGTTTTAGCGAAACAGTGAGGGTAATGTTGTGAGTCTTTAAAAGCATTTTTTCAGTTTATTTTGCTATTAAAAAACTTATTAATTTTGCTAGTTCTGAGAGTGTTCTGTAAGCCCCTGCAAAATGCTTTTCTTTTTACAAGAATAATCTTTTATAATTAATTTCATTATTTTTAACAAATGTTGATGATGCTGTGTAACACAAAAATTTAACATCAATTGAATTTTTAATTGCTTATAAAAAAACGATGAATTTTTTAAAATTGTTTGGATTTTGGAGAATGAAATTATTGCCATTTTTAGTTTTTGTAGTAATTAAAATGAAAACTAACGATGATTTTCTTCGAATCAAATTCATAATTAGGACAAAAAGAGGATATATTTACTAAGTGCGTTAATCGGTTTTTAATTTCGTAGTAGCTAAAGCAGTAATTAAAAATATTCCGGGGAATTTTTTACCATCGCAAGTGGTAAATATATTCATAGATTTTTTCCATAACAAAATATTATTTTGTAGATGATAAACAAGAGTTTTAGAAAAATACCTTACTCAATATATTATTTGTGGAAGATAAACATAAGATTTGGTTAACAATTCACAAGTAATTTTATTAATATACAATAGACTTACACAGAAAGTTATTATTTATCAACTGAAATTTTAAAAGAAATAGAAATATGTGTACACAGTCGTATTAAGGTCCTCGTATTCGTTGTAGACACTGGCCGGGAAGTCCAAATTTGGTATAAAAACGTTGTCTCTCTCATGGTAATAGGTCCGGGCCGGTAAGACGAAAATTGGTATACAGTCGCTTTCATGGTAAATGTCGCTGAAGATCTAAGATAGGCTGAAGATTTTTAAGTAGGCGTCCTGATGGTGAGGATCTTGGAATTCACTGAGGATTTAGCTGAATTGCCGCTTTCATAGTGAAGGTTCTTGAAGTCAACGAAGATTTTGGGAGTATTCCTGGATGTATAGATGTCCTGAATTTCTAACGTAGAATTTCGTTCCAAATTTATCTTGTCTAACAAATCATCAAAATTTCGTTAATGCATTTCATGGGACTTTAAACTCAATTTTTATACTGTGTTTTGATTTTCATATTAATAATTAATTTTATAAATATTACTAACTTATAAACTTTCAATAGAACTTGCAATTTGTTATTCACTAGTAATTTTTAGAAAAATGAAATGTTCAAATCGTTACTAGGGTTACAAAAAACAATGCTTTAGTTTGAAATCTGTCATTGATCAAATGAAACCATTACTGCATCCCATACCGCAGCTTATTTACATCTGTAAATGACAGTATAATTGAAAATACTGTGTACTTAAATTTATTTAAGAGAAAATTTCCAAACTCGGAAGACTTTAGACGCCAGGAGTCTACAAAGTTACACATCAAACTAAATTAACACATACTGTACATCAATAACATGTCATACTGCTTCGAAGAGAGCACTTTTATACACCGTTGTGGGAAAAAATGGCTCTTCAATGCTCTAGGGGGGGGGGCAAAAATAATCAGCTTATATCGAGTATTATTTGTACTAAAACTCAGGAAGAAGCAGGCTTTTCGAATCAACAAAATGAATTGCCTAATTGGGCAAGGTAAACGAGTTGAAAATCTTGTTACATGTTGTTAGTTGAATAAACTGATCAGTATGAAAAAAATATAGCTCCTTTAGCCCCTAAAATGTTTAAATTACTGGTGTGATGAATTTTTCAAAATGCTATAAATTATTATGCTAAGTATGTTTTTTTTAAGTAATTAAGTATGTTTTTCCTTTACACGGAATTAAGTTACACGAATTTTCATCATATCCAAGTTTAATTTTATTATTAGCCTAGGTGTTTTTATTTGGATTTTTTTAATTTGTAATTTTTTATTTATTTTTTTTTTTTTTAATAGCCAGTATTGTGTTTAAACTGCTTTAGCTTATTTGAATTCTGCCACAGTTAAATTTGGGTTACAGTACTATCAAGTATTTTCATATATATATATACATATAAACCGTTAGGTTTTATTGATACTTGATATTTTTGTTTACATAATTTATTAGATAATGAGTATTTATTTTGTACTATCTTAGAAAACCGTTAAATTTAATTTGAAATTTGTGTGTAAAACTTTTTGGGTAGTGTTTGTAGTATATTGTATTTTTAGTTTTACAGTACACACGATATGAATGTAGTAAAATTTAAAATAAAGAAATCTTTTCTCTGAGAGTTTGGGAAGTGAATTGACGCCGCAAGCTACACATTTGCGAAAAGAGTCGAACGATAATTTTAATTACTTCCTAATGAGCCCCGGGGGTTAAATTAGGCTGTCTTTGTAAAACAACAACTGCTAAGTGTCTCCAAGCTATTCTTATCATCAAAATATTACTTGAAGTGGAAAATTAATTGTTATTGTTTTCACTCAGTTGCTTTTAGGTGAAATGCGTAGCTCCAACCAACAACACAAATTTTCCTGGAATTGTTGGTTTTTGTGGACCGTAACTTTATGTTGTAACATTGTTTTTCCTTTCATTTAATACTTTTATTTAATAATCGAAGTCATAAATAGTAGTTTCCATCACTAGGACGAAAAGTGTTTTTTTCTATATCTTCTTTTTTTATAATCGCGTTTTACTGAAATTATTTTTGCTGAAATTATTACTAAAATTATCTTAATATAGTTAGAGATTATAGTATTATAGTCTTAACCTTTTATTTTTTCTCGTGGAAGATGAGTGACATATTTTCAAAGTAATTTAGAAATCATTGGATCCCATTTAAATCTGATTTTTTTTAAGTTACCATGAAAGTTTTTTGCACAAAAAAGTATTTATGAGGATGAAGTCACCAGAGCGTTCACAATAACGACACGTTATTAAGACAGTTGAACTCATAACGTTTTGCAAAACTTTTCCTCAAAATTTGTCATTGAGTCATAATTCGTATTTTGATTTCTTCGTGTTAACTTTGTGGGATGAAGATTCAACATTAATTCATAATAAGACATTAATCTTTAAAATGGAAGTAAAATTATTGACAAGATGTCAATTGTAAAAAGAGTTACATAATGCTAATGGACAATATATTAATACATGATATATATTTTCAAATATCAGTCTGAGTACCATGCATATATCAGTAAAAAGAACCATTCATAAGCCAAATTTCAAAATAATTTGGGGGCAAAATATTGTAATGTATCCAAAACTGCTGCTTAGGGAAATCCCATGTAAAAAAGGCCTATTACTGCACCTCTCTATGATTGCTTATCTACTAATATTAATAAAACGTAATAAGGAAATGTCATTCTCCCCCGATTATCGTCGTGGTTAATTATAAAGCTTTTACCAGTAAGATTTGTCTTTTACAATTTAAGTACAAAAATATACCTTAGAATAAAGTATTGCCAAACTGACAGTAAATGGTTATAAATAACAGCTCCTTGGAATCATAAATAAAAGTCTTTCCTTGAGATTTCCTAAATTAAATTTCTAGGGTAAAAGCAATTAAAGTTTAATATTAAGTGAAGGTCGTTAACTTCCATTTAACAAAGGGAAGCCATAAAATGGAATAATTGGCGACAAGTGGCGAAGACAATTCGCTGGTGGAGAGAACACCGCCATTTCCTTTACTAAAAACCTTACCTGTACGTTGTGTTTCGTATCCATTAAATAATTAATAAAATTTAAAAAATGAAAAAATAAAATAGCATTATAACATGAGTTTTATTAAAATGATTTTAAAACAGTAACTACAAACCATATTTAAAACTTTTAAAGGAAATAATTAGAAAAATTATAAAAATGAATCAACAAAATTTTTATTTTTGTCACAATGTTAATGACAGATACAGTTAAGATGTTATAACTTAAATAAGTTAGAGCTGCGAGCAGCGTATTTTTGTCATAAATGAAACTATTCCTAACCATGTGTTAGAGTTCACATATAAATATTCCAAAAGCATCTTGAAAGGTTCCATATTATCGAATAAAATGTCTATAAAAAAACTCGTAACAAAATCGTAGAAGATTAATCCGATTGCAAAATGGAGTTTTATCATACTCGTCGATAGTAAATGGGCAAATAGTTTTTTTACGAGTTCAATGTTTTAATGCATTATTTTAAGAGTCTGGAGTACTCACCATCTTGGGTTTTTATTCCTGTATCACTAATACTAAATTTTACATACGTATAATATTGGTCTAAAAAATTTCAGCGTTATTTTCATTTTAAAGGAAGTTTTAATAAGTTTCAACATTTCTTGTTCGAAGATGGACGCATTTTAGTTCAATATCATAAATAGCTCTATATTCGTGTTTTTATTTCACAGTCCCCTATATTAAAATTTTCTTTAAAATGACATAAAGATCTTTTTCTACCGCGATATTAAAAGCGTAACGAATCTTTCAATTGTAACCCCAGTCTTATGGGAATAAAAATCAAAGATGACAGCAGAATCTTCATTTGAAATGATGCTAAATTCCATCTCTACTAAGTATTAAAATATTTTTATCCAATAAACTTTCGGATTGTAGTTTTGATTAGCTTTTAAGGTTTTAGACTTCTGCAAATTAGATAAACGCAATTAGCATATTAGATAAAAGATAATTACTTAGCAATATATAATAATGAAGTTTGTAATCAAACAGAAAAACAATTTAGATTAATAAGATATACTTTTTATACAAAGAGATTTGTATGATAACTATACAAATAAGATTAAATTCATACATCAGATGTGAAATCACATTTAATCTTGATCCTCCAACAACAGAGAATCACAAGCAGAATCTAGTTAGGAGGCAAACTTATCTCAAACTAAACCGTATGAAGTTGACTGTCCTCAAACCCAAACTACTATCCCTCATCCTCCATTTCAGCAGGGGTAGTATCAGCTGCAACATTGTAGAGTATTATTAGATTTTACTAAAACTTTTAATAAAACTATCAAATTATGTCTTATGTTATCCAGAAGATTAAAAATCGTGTAATTTTTTAATCCCGCTCTATTCATTAAGAAAGTCCTTCGCCGGAATTAAATTAACCGTCGATAAGCACAAAATAATTTAGGTTAAGCTTTGCAAGTTCTTTGAGTCTTTCGGCTGGACGAATTTCAACATGTAATCTTACTATAAACTCGAAATCGTCACATTATTTTATTTTAGCATTAAATGTGAGGCAAACATGAGTAGTGTGAAATTGGGGATGCTGGGCCAGTTCAAGGTCACCTGAGGGATGACGTCATCGAGGTCAATGACCTCACCGATGACGTCATCGATGACGTCATCGATGACGCAATCGATGACGTCATCACCAATGACGTCACTTCCATGACGTCACACCCATGACGTCACAGAAATGACGTGCTGATGACGTCATCACCCCTTACGTCATCAAAATGACGTCACCGACGCCACCAAGGTCAAGGTCAAGCCGAAACTTAAATTTTTTGGCACTTTTGCCGTTTCTCGCACTACGCTCCGAGTTTCAGTCCGAGTCCTCGTGACCTTGACCACTTGGAGCGAATATTTGACGAGAAACGGCAAAAGTGCCAAGTTAAACCTGAGTTTCTGACATGACTCTGCCTAAATGGGCAATCGGTAATCCCTCAGGTGACCTTGAACTAGCACAACACCCCCAATTTCATATTACCGTGACCTTGAAAACCTAACAACGGAGCGCCGACACCGATGCGCACCCCACGACAGCCACCGAGTGACTGACTGTCAGGCTCCGTGTACTCTAGGTATATGGGGAAGTGGAGGGGGAAATCTCAAGGTCATCCAAATAAAGTTTTAAAAAAGTTGAAGAGTAGAAAGACTACTCTTGTGCTTCCTGGGCGACCTCATCAACTTCTAACGGATCTGTAAACCAATCTGATCTGTAGCGGCAGGAGTCCAGAAAACAGGTGCACCACCCATCAGGTTGTCCGTAGCACTTCCGACAATTGGTAAGATTGGAGAAGTGAAATTTAATACACCGCTGCGGACAACAAGTATAAAAGTATTTGGATTTGTAGATTTTGAAAGTTTGTAGTACCGGTGGTGGCAGCTGTTGGTTCTTGCATCTACACCTGCAACATCCGAAGCATTCACATTGCCGGCAGGCCAGCCCATCCACTTGCCACTTTGGTAAGAGGAAACACTTATCCTCACAGCAATAGGTTGTCCCCGTCTCTTCCTCCCAACGCTTCTTTGCACAATATGTGACGCCTTGTATCTCCAAACACCTATGCTCGCAACATGAGACGCGCTTACTTTCCATAGCTGATGTTGCTTTGACGAGGGAGCACGATGAAGTGATGCTGTGGTCAGTGGGAATGGGGTTTATATAAACTAAGGTGAGTGGAGGGGGAAAGGTCAAGGTCATCCAAATGGAGTTTTAAAAAAGAAAAGAGTAGAAAGACTACTCTTGTGTATCTATAGCGATTTCATTGATAGTGAGTGCTTCTGTATGCCAAGTTGATCTGTACTGACAGACTCCTAAATAATGTTTGCAAAAACCTGCAAAATGATTGTTGCACAATTTGCAGCCAGTTAGCTGTTTTAGTGTGAATTCAATGCAACGTTCAGGGCAACAAGTGTACTTATGCCCTCTCATCTGGTACACATGGAATGTCTTCAACTCTGGTTTAGGCTTCTTCCAAGACTTGCACTTACACATGCATTGACCAAAAGCTTCACATTTTCTACACGCCAGGCCATCCGCAACATCAATGTCATTTGGCCATGAAAAACATTTCTGTTCGCAACAGTAATTAAGTTGACTCTCCATGTTGCTGCGGTGAAGGTGCGCGATGAAATGATGCTGCAGTCATTGAGAGTGCACCTTAAATAAACACAGTGGAGGGGGAAAGGTCAAGGCCATCCAAACGGAGTTTTAAAAAAGATAACTAGTCGTCCTCCTCCTCGTCCGTCGTACTTAGAGAGCTGTCAGACGAAGAGCCCCGTGCAGGTGCTCCCCAGATGAAAAACAAATCAATTTTAAAACGAAGACCAGGATCTTGCATCATCAATTCCTTTAATTTGTCACATACTAAGTCCACCTTGTGTAAGGTGTCAACAACAAGCTTCCAATTTGTTGGCTCAATATAACTTGTAGTAGAGTCTGCCTCGCTGATAACCACATCCTCCGGCCGTATTGGAGTGTAAAGATGTGTAAAGTTCTTCGGCTGTAGCTGAGGTTCAGGCTGGCTGGAAGTGGAAGGTTGAGTGTGGACCCCTGTCGCATCGAAATCCATAGTCATTCTACATTCAATGTTGGGGTTTTCGTTTAATACATACACCAATTTCTCATGCAACATATCCACTTCTGCCGAGTCTTGCAGATGAACATTCCAGGAAAATGGCCATTCTTCATCCGTAGTGGAGTCAACTCGAGAAAGAGTGCTGTCCGCCATGATAGCTAAGCAAGGAATGATGTGAGCTACAGACTGTGGGAACAGTATTGAAAAGTAGAGGGGGTAAACCAAAAGTATGTGGAGGGGGTATTTTCAAGGTCATTTAATTTGGGTTTTAAAAAAAGGAAATAGTGGAGGGGGAATTCTCAAGGTCATCCAATTTGGGTTTTTAAAAAAAAGGAATGAAGGTTACTCCTCTTCAGCCTCGTTGTCCCCCACATCCTCATTAGCCTCATCTTCATCGACGTCAGACTCGCCGTAAGGGTAGATCGGGGACATGGGCGAATATTGTGGAGATTGTTGACCGTTGTTATCGTCCCCTTGCATTCTGACTTGGGACCAATCATAATTTAAATTCATTTGTATTATGATTCCAGGGTTGTCCCGCAGTATTTCCTTCATCCGTTCGCAAATTGTTTCCAAATAGTGTACACTATCGATCGACAGTGTCCAACCCGTACTTGTACCGACATCAGTAGTGGAGTCAGCTTGGCTGATGGTGTTGTTGTCTGCCATGGTTGCTTGTCGGACAAGGAATGACGGTTGATGTGATGCTCATGCAGGAACATGGTGAAGTGGTGGGGGGTGTGGTGGAGTAGTGGGGGTATTTTCAAGGTCATCCAAACGAAGTTTTTTTTAAAAAAAAGGAAAACCTACAAAGTAACATTGAAACTTTCCAATTGATGGTGGCGAGCGTTTTCTTCTGCAACCTTGCCGACACATGTGACTATGCCATACAGTATGGAAAGTACAACCATAATAAGGCCGAACAATAAAAGATAGCCGTTGACTATCATGATATTTTCTGAGTGTATCTGCTTTCTTCGTATCGCCCTCTCCTGCATCCTCTTCTCCAACTCGTGGACGAAGTCACAGCAAATGTGAGGACATGTTTTATCCGTTGGTAGGTTTGCCATTGTTGATGTTGTCGGTTTGGCTGTTGAAGATGGAATGAGGTTTCCAATTGTGATGTGCCATGTACATCAATAGTCAAGTGGTGGGGGTAGCAAAGCAGTGGAGGGGGAAGTTTCAAGGTCATCCAAATTGTGTTTTAAAAAAACCTATCTTGTTACTGAGCTTATATGTCAGTAACAAGATAGATGTTTTTGCTCTTTTACTTCTTTAATATAATGAAAAAATATACATATTCTATTATTGTAAGAACAAGGAAGACAACCGCTAGTCAGCTGAAGTAGTCCAAGTTGTCTGGCTCGGTCTTCATCGACGCCGGTGAGGAAGCCGTGGAGGAGTGTCCAGGCTCTTCTTTTGACTGCCGGGTGTTCCGTATGTTGCAAGCGTAAACTTGCACGTTTATACGGTAGCCTCGTGCCACCATGAGCTGCAACTCCTTGTACAAGTCGTTTAGCTCCTGCTGAGTCTTGATGCTCACCTCCTCGTAACTTGCGCAACTGACGTTCAGAGACATCCTGATGTTGCTAGGTCGGCTGCTGGAGTAGAAATGAAGCCGAGGCACAGCGTTTAGAGGTACATGAAAAAGTGGTGGGGGTAATGGTGGTGGGGGGTATGGAAGATCCAATTAAACACTTCTAAACTTTTTCCATTGATACAGTGGGATGGAACAAATAGCACAGGTGTCCTTGTAGTTTTCAAATCTAAACATCGGTGCTAGAAATCCGAACTGTTTTCTACCACCTTCCTGTACGAACCGTCGAAGGTCTCTGACGGCAGCATTGCCACAAGGCCTACAAAACTTTTCCCCGTCTTGGAACCTATACCAGGAGTATCCCGAATACCCTCTATTATCTTTCTTGTACTCTTCGATATCCTGTTTTACTGTTATAGGGATATTATCTCGTAAAGCCGTCTGGAATAAAGATGCGTCAGTTATAACTCGTTGTAAGCAAAGCTCGTACAAGGTGCTCATCGTTTGCTAGTTGGCAACAGAATGACCGTTTTTCGCATCCAAGCAGGTTTGAATCCTAGTGCGGTAGTGGGGGTAATTACGGTAGTGGGGGTAGTTGTGAAATGCAAAGGTCAAAGGTCAAGGTCACCCGCGAAGTTTAAAAAAAAATGCAACATATCAATACGTGAAGTCTGTCACATATTGATATGTTGCATTTTTTTTTTGTTTTTTTTTATTTTTTTGTCTTTTATGATTCGTTTATTTATAAAACATTACAACAACATATGTACAACATTAAAACTTAAATCTAACACTGCTGCTTGTCAGCGATGTGGATGGTCAACTCTGTAGAATTGCTACCCGTGCAGCCGTGGGACACCAGGTATAGACACCCGGGTTGAATAGAGCGAAGATCCTCGTTTTGTAGAAGATGGACGAATCTCTTGGGCAGGTACACCTGGAACTTTGGTTCATCCCCCGGAGTAAACGGTGCCTCGCTGAGACTGCAGCAGATGGCCTCCCCAACCGTAGTCTCCATCTTCTTCATAGCATGGATTATGTAGTGCTTCTCGTCTTTTAGTTCCGAGCACTTCTTTACAGGTAATATTGTTGACTTGGAGTGAGCATTGAACTGCTCGACCAAAGTCTGAAGGAACTGGTGAGATGCCATGGTCAGGTTACAGATCGTCTTCTTGCTCGGAGATGTTGTCGTCTCGGAATCTCGAGTAATACTCATGCCAGGTCCCTGTCTGCTCCCCACTTATATACTCTCCGTTACCCCCACCACTCCCCACTTCCCCACTTTGAAGGTAAGAGGCGAGTTTATAGGCATTTTTCAAAGCGCAATGTCTATCTTTATCATGTTCTGGGCTTTTTGTACAAATACATATGGTTTCCAGCATGTATTGATAATTTTTATCCAATTCCACATCATTAACCGGAACATGAGTAAATCCTTCGATCCATCTTTTCTTTTCTAACCCCTTTGTGTAAATATTGGTAAACTTGTCTGAAAAGTGATGCATAATGTGATACAAGTCCGTGTAACTTGTAAAACCATCATACCAATCGATATGATGGAAGTGTTTTGAAATCCATCTGTTGGTAGTAGCGGCTTTACTAGTTAAAGACGAATAAGAACATGGTGGTTTAAATAAAAATGAATAAGGAACACTTGTATTCATGTCCAAAAACACAAGTTCTTTTATAATGAATCTATCATCATTACCACGAAACGCTTGAAACTCAATAATACCAGGCTTGGACTTTACTTGTTCTTCTTCTCCCTTGTCCATTTTGAAGGTCACACGTCTGCTCATTACGAAGTCAGGAGGTCAACTGATTTCCACACCACGGTAGGTACTACTTTTATACCAGGCCGTACAGTTGTTGGCGCGTTGGTGTATATTTAACGTGGGCACCGTCCCCAATAGGCCTAACCCCACAAAATGTTGGTTATTGTTTTAAAAACTAACCATTGTCATTTAAGTTTCCATCTTTATATTTTCCTTGTTTTCATTTTCATCACTAACACTTGATTCTTCTCCTCCATCTTCCTCTTCTTCCTGTTTTACTGATTTCTTATGTAGTTGAGCGTACTTTTCCAATTGTCTCCACATCTGTACTTCATGAGGAACTCTATTAAATATAGAAGTATCCACAGGTCCATATAATATAGGTGCGTCCGGTTGTTTGTCCAAAGTGTCTTCCAGATAATCTTTAATAATCGAACTTGAAAACACCAGTTGTCTCAAATATCTTGTTATTGGTTCAGTAGCACAAGTTAAAATGAAAAACTCCTCTCGATTAAGTTGAATTTTGTTATCATGTCTTGTTGTGTCTCTAAACCGCAGCTGATGATCACCACGATGCTTAATAATATCGATTTCCACATTTGAATCCAAAAGTCCTACTCTTGTCTTTCTTCCAAACATGTTACTACTTAAATAGCATTCTAGCAGATGCAAGTGTTTCATAAACGATTCCCAAGCACTCTCCGTAAACAAAATCATTTTGGGTCCATGAGTTAAAATTACAGTAGGGGAATAATCTGTCGATTTCATAACACCGATTAAAACACTTTTGTCCAAACTGGAAGAGATTGGGTAAAATATTCGCAAAAATACCTCACTCAATATGTTTGGAGAAATATTATCTTCAATATCCCTTTTTCTCTTTTGTATATTCTTTCTTCTTTTACCTTTTTCTTCAACATTATTACTGGCATGAAGTTGTCCGCAAACGTTTTGTTCACCTCCTTCCTGGTGACCTTGAGGATCTAAAAACTCAGATATCTCCTTCTCAATATCTACCACATTTTCAGGTGTACCACTAGGAGAAGCCATATTGAATACGATGGTACCCATACAACAGTAGGCAACAAACTGATGAGGAGCGGCCTGTACGCTCTGCTTTTATACTCGCGGAATGAAACAAAACCGGTTTTTACAGTACATTCTTAACAATTCCAGTTAAAGGTGTGTATGTTACAATTTTATCATGTAGAATTAAACAGTATGCAGTTGTATTTTCAGGTATAGTTGCAGTAAACTCCATTTCAATCTTTATGTCAACACTTGATGACTTTACTGATTCATTTTGTTTAGAACAATCAATTACAACTATTGTGTAACCATCTAAGTATTCTTCTGGTGATAGTAAAGGTGTATTTGTTTTACCGTATTATGAATTTTGGAATCTCGCATACATATCGTATAATATACTGTACTTTTTATTAGCGAATGACACATTCAAATTGTCATAGGGGAAAAATTGTGAATTCAAATAAACTTTAATATTTTTTAAGTTGCAATGATCAAACTTGCCTGCATGTTTTGTGATGCTGTCCCTCCTACCTGTTTGTAAACCAAATATAATATACCTGGCTCGTTCTACGTAATTAGATGTTTTAACAGTCCAAGTGTGACGATCCGTAGCTGGCAAGCTTGGATGTTCATGGAATTCCCAACTTCTAAAAGGAATTACAATATCACGATCAGCCTTAAACTTCCTTAATAGTAGCATTCTATGCTCGTCAGCTAATTTAACATGTGGAACTCTCCATACAATTTTGTCTAATGTTAATTTCCATTCTAAGTTTGCATCTGTTGTACCATCTGGAGCTTTAATAATGTCTTTATCGTTAGAAGATCTCAATAAAACTAATTCTTGTTTAACATTTAATATTATTTTTCTATAGTCTTCAGCAAATCCAAGCAACAAACGTAATGGGATATGAAAATCAAAATATCCATTTGTATTTGGAGTGATTGTATCATGTTCAGGTAAAACCCATCCGGCAGGTTGAAGTAAATTGGTTTCATTAGGTGATATAGATGTTATCCCTTTTAAAGTTGTTGTAATACCTACTTTTTTAGTAGAATCAACTGTTACACCTGATATTTCATATCTAATTTCATCAAAAAGGAAAGCCATAGGATTATTTATAAATGGAACTGTTGTACCAGTAGTAGTACCGTCCTTTTTAGTAACTTTTCCTTCAATATACAAGTAACTTTCACATGGTAGTGTGTAAATGTCTTGATGTTGTATGGGAATACGAATTTCATCGTTATTGTTTAATTTCGATGAAGTGTAAGGGTTGTGGGTGTGATATTCTTTTTCCCATAGGGTTTCGTCGAATGTTGGACCCTGCGCTATATCCAGTATATCCATAATCGGTTAATTTTAATCCAACTCTCTCTAAGAAACGAATGTTCTCGCGTGTTAACTCCTCCACAGCTGAAGAGCTACTAATGCGGTTTCCCGTAGGTTGTTCGCTTTTAAATGTTAAACCCATGGTTTTGTATTAAAGTGTCGATTTTAAATGTAATCTAATCGTAATAGGCTCTTCTCTGAAGTCTACCAAGTTACCGTCTTGATCCAATACGCTCAACACGATGTCTGAAATGAAAGTGGTGTTCAACGGTAGATATACCAGGTTTTGTGGCTTTTCAACAATTTTAAATCCAGGTGGTACACTTGGGTAAAATGTATGTATGATATGGGTGTTAGCCCCATCCCTGTAAGCTCCTTGTATAATGTTGCAAGTTATGTCTATACTATTGACTTTTAATATTGTTACTGTTTTCTTACCGGAATGTGTTACATCTGGTTCTAAAACGGGCTGATCGTTGGAAAATCCTAATAAATCACCAATTGAGTGTGGTTGAGTAAAATCTATATAATATTTGGAAGTAATTTCAGCTTTCATCGTATTATTATTACCTTTTAATGTTATATTGTCTTTTCCCATTTTAGTTTGCAAAAATTCATTTATGTGATCGATTTCATAAGAACCTGTGGGTAACCTACACTCTTGTAAGTCTGTAAATTTCCCACTGGCATCTTTTCCCTTATAATAATGCAATACGTTATTTTTACCTTCCGTAACATTGGGAATAGAGTTGTAAGTTGTAAAATCCAATAGTGCCGCTTCCCAAAATCTTCCTTTTTGCAAGCGTAACGCTGGAAAAAGGATACTTCGTAAAGTGGACGATTTTCCTGTTAATGATACCGTATAGGAAGACATCTCAATAGTGACTGATACTTTTAGCTAAAAATTCCAAACATAAATGGCCGCATATTGAAGTATTATCAGGTTGTTCTCTTTTATAGTTATAATATATGTTTTTAGCAGATTTAAAGTAATTTTGAAGTTCTTTTGGTGGTGGCAAATTACCGAAACTATCAAAATAATATACATTGTTATTTAGTTTCTTATAACAAACCCAATGGGTGCCAGGCCCTTCAGTATTATCCAAATTTACAATTCCAGTCTCATTTTGCCACATTTTCTTTGGTAAACTGTCTTTCATAAACACACCGCGGAAAAATGGTATTTTTAAACAGGAAATATATTTAAATAATTCAATATTGGTTAATGCTTTATGTGGTATGACCAATTGATTTTTTTCATTTAATATGCACGATAAGGTCTTAGGTAAAGACCTGCCCCGTTTTTTACCATTGACCACACGGTGGGCTTCTTCCTGCCTTTTCTGCTAGATCGTCGTCTTCTTATATTTCCTCCATGTTTTCTTGTGGTTGACTTCCTTTTTACCCTTCTTCTCCTCCTTTTTCCACCTCCTACTGCTGTTTTAGCCTTCATACCTGCTGTTACTGCTAAAGCTGCTGCTTTTTCTGCTATGCTAGCGTCACTTGATTTTACTCGTTGCCAAGCTATGTCCGCAAGCTTTCTGTCTGCTATCGATCTATTTTTTGAATCGGCAAACGTGGAATATGCGATATCGTGTTCTTTACAAGCCTGATCTAACTTGTTTATGCCTGGATCACCTCTTTCCAGTCGTTTTTTCAATTTAGTTCCTGGTCCGCAATACTGATAACCTCCCGGTATATGAAATTCGTATGGTAAAGCGTCTATTGCTCTATTTACGATAGATCCTACTGGAATACGATTTAAAGCTTTACTTAACAGAGAAACCGCTGTGGACGTGATCCCACCTCCTTTCCTTGCAGTGTCTCGATATGGACTGATGTACTTGAACGTCATTATTGTCCTTTTATAATCGCAATGTGCAACTCATGTGTTAACTCTATGACGAGTTGGACATAAATGAAATCGTTTATAGTGATCTTATATTAAATATCAATATCACCCCAATCTGATGATCTAAACTTTTGCGTATTAGGGTTAATAAAGTATTTTTTAAAAATTTCCCGTTTAATCCAACCACCTCTCGCGGCTTCGTCCCAAATTTTATGACCTGGTCCTCCTTGAAGAATTTCCGGTGTGAAATGATTGTGAAAATCAAATAACGCATTACCTAAAACTTTTACAAGGAAATTAACAGTGACGGCATTATCTACATGTTCAGGGTCTTTAAGGTCTGTTATACGTTTATTATTACAAGTATACACTTTACTATCCTTAAATGATGTTGTGATGGTCTGTCCTACAGTTGCAGCATCATTCGGGTGTCTTCCTGCTCTCAAGTTTGTAATATTGTTATTATTACATGTAAAAACTGCAAAGTGTAAATTTGGATCTAGATGTACGGTTGGTGATAAAGCAGCTGCATCATGATCCTCATGACCCCATGACACGTTTGATAACTTTTTATCCATGCAATCCCAAGCATTATTTTTGTATGTTAATAAATTAAATTTTTCATTACCTTGAACAAATTCATCCCCTTGCTTCGATACTACTTGATTTTGTTTTACAAAATAGGTTGTTTCTTTTTTTAAGGTTTCCATCATTTGACCCACTGTTGCACCATCTGATGGCGCCGAACCATCTTTAACATTTGCTAAACAATTACCAAAACAATCTATAACCCCTACATCACGTATGATACAATGATCTTTTATATATTTGAGGTTTACAGCATCATTTTCATTTTTTGGATAACCTATATCGTTAATAACAAATTTATAAAAAGAAAATCCATCTTTTGTCTTTTCAGGTATCAAGGAATGTAAATAGCGTCTATTTACGCTGTCTTTTGCATCTTTAGGGTCATCTACGTTGGATATACGTTTATTGTTAGCACTATACGTTTTCCCATTGAATTTTAACGTATTTTTTAATTCAGATGACAAATAACCTTTGTTTATTGCATCACCGTTTTGATTTGGTTTACCAACGTTGATGATTCTATGATCTTCTGCGTCATATGTGTTATTTTGTAGTCTTAATGTTGGCGATATCTTTTCCTTTAATATTTTTAAATTTATTGCATCGTTTTCATCCGTAGGATCTTTTATGTTTTTTAGCCTTTTATTACTCATATCATAATCTCCATCAGGTGTTTGTGGTAAACCAGCACTTCTTTTTAAACTATTCGCATAATATAACCCATCCGAGGAGTAACGTCCGAACTTGTCGACACTCATGGTGCAACTGAATAGTATTCTAGGGAGTAACGCATTTTTATGAGATTACCCCACGGTTTCGGATTTCATCCACTAAAGCCACCCATTCGTTTTCCAATCCAGTATGACCCGCTTCTTTAGCTTCATGTATTAGTTTCATTCTATCCACCAATTTATTGATATTATTGTAATAAATCACATTTGTGTTATATAATTTCTTCATTAAACCTGTACCTGTAACAGACTTACTTCTTTTTCTTCGTTCCTGAGCACTTACATCCAAAGTGGATGCCATAAATCTTCGTTTTACAGGTTTTCTTTGTGTTAACGGCATTGTTTGTCTTCTAGTTGGTATTAACTTGGATACAAATTCTTTATATTTTAAAGACTTAGATCTAAAAGGAGGCTGGTCAGGTAAATACTTTCTCCTATATGCATTTGTCTGTTCCAAAATATTTTTATATGCTTCCATGTCTTTTTCTTTCACTAACGATACTGAAGGCTTATTTTCAAATAATAATTCAAATAATCCTTTTGTGCCCTTATACCTTTGATCACCAATAACAATATTATCATGTTCGTCAACGTTTAACGGGCTATTACCTATCATTAAACCATCTTCTGTTAATCTCGCTCCATAACTATGGTAATTCTTATTAGGAATTGTTCCAGCTAACATTTTTACCATATATTTCCTTCCTAAAGGTCCTTTGTTATGAATGTTTTCCCCCAACAAGCTTATGTTTGACGGTCCTTCTCTTGCCTCTTCTCTTTTTTCCTCTTCACTAGCAGTTGGTGCTTCTTCTTCAGGTCCCCTTTCACTATATCCTGGTGATTCTAGCTCTCCTTCAGATTCTGCTCCGGTAAAGCCACTATATGTAGAGGATTCCGGGTCTTCATCACTAAAACCTTCATATTTTACACTTTCTCTTTCAAACTTTGTGATAGGTGCAATTGCATCCCCTTCCAATACAGGTTTAGCGAATTTTTTGTTTAATTGTTTCAAAGGTTCAGTAATAGGTTTAAAAGTAGATTCAAGGAATTTCTCCCTCTCGCTAATACCTAGTTTTAATGCTCTGTTTTTAGCCCGAATTGAATCACTAAGTGATTTTATTTCTTTTACTAATTTTTCTTGGTTAACCATGTTTGTAGCAAGACGTGTTGTACAACAATGAATGTTTTATACCATGTTCAATGTATTAATATAAATTTATCAAATCCTATCCTGTATCGACCATTGTTTAGCGGTTGTTCCTTCATAATTGTTAGGAACCCATACTTTTCAGCCCAAGCCTTTCCACATAACTCTTTAAATCGTTCAAATGTCATATCCGCATTTACATGATCAAAATATATATGTTTTAGGTTGGTTTCGTCCTGTTTAAATACAATTAACATGTTTGCATTGTCTCTAATGAGTTGTTTTGGTATTTTGCTGTAAGTTTGACCAATATAAATGCTATCTATGTTGTTATGTCGACCCATAGCGAAGTAATTCCTTATTGTGTTTTGGTTTTCACAAGATACATCGTCAAATATGAACACGGAGAATGGTTTAGCTTCTTGTGGTTGCATGACACTCTCGCTTGCATTAAACTTTAAATATTTAACCTCAGGCACATTATTCAGTATCTTTTCCAATAATTGATACTTTGGTTGTTGTAGTGATTTTGAAAATACATATAGATTGTTAAAACGTAATCCTTTAGGGTTTGTAATCATATTGAATACCACATTAGTTTTTCCACAGTTGGAAGGTCCGGTAACCAGACAGCGCACGGTGTTTGGTAACAGATTGCCATGTTTCCCACTATTAAATTCTGAATTATCCACTGTGAGTTCATCTATATTATTAATAGTAAAACTCTCCTTTTGTGGTATTATCTCCATCCTTTGTAATGGTTCAACCTAAAATGATTCTCTATCGTTATATCAAATCCTTTTTAGGTATCCAAGAATCTTCTGTCTTATTAAATCCTAACCATCGTACTTTAACCTTATCTTTTTTCCGTTGCAACACCTTTTCAACTAAATATACATCGCAGTAGATATAAAAGGATGGTTCTGAAACACTCGTAGTTTTTTTTTGACCGCTTTCAGCTTCAAATTGACCGGTTTTTGACCGGATTCTGGCCGGTTTTGGCCAAATATCAGCCCATTTCAGGGCATTTTTTGGGATTTCAGACAGTGATTTCAAGGAGCATTTTAAATATAATCCGGGGAACTACGAGATGCCCTCTTAAGTTAACCATAACTTTTAAATGAAAAGCGGCAGACTCCCCTTAAACTGCAATCCCACCCGAAGCGATAAATCGCAGTTGCATTGATAACCTCAATCGAATGCACATCCGCTCGATCACATCAGACTTGATAAACACCGCGCCGCCAGCCACCAACAAGTCCGCTGGTCTAGGCGCTAACGTAACAGCGCACCACCCGACCGGCCCAGGTTCAAATCACGCCGCGGCCGGAGAATCTTTTTGAGAACGCCAAATCCACAACTAACGTATACATACGTTTTCTATATATATATATACATTTTATATAAATATTTTTATTCTATATAAATTTATAAATATTTATATAAATATTTTTATTGTATATAAATTTATAAATATTTATATAAATATTTTATTATATATAAATTTATAAATATTTATATAAATATTTTTCCTATAAATATTTATATATAAATATGCTAGGGTTAATAAAATGATTTAAATAGGTGCAATTATTATCAAATACATTTATGCCTTTATGAGCAGCGGCCACTCCACATCGCATTGCCATAGTGTCGCAACGCGGCAGTTGGCCACTGCTAGGGATTTAAATAGATTAAAATGATTTAAATAGGCGCAATTATTATCAAATACATTTATACCTTTATGAGCTGCGGCCCCGTGAAAATCGTATATCCGCTGGGGTAGCGAATTGCAACCCCCGTGCTTTTTCGGTGAATTTCATTTGTCCAGTTTATTAATATTATTAAAATAATAAATTTTGGTATGGATATATACACAATTATTATCAAATGCATTTATGCCTTTATAAGTTGCGGCCCCGTGAAAATCGTATTGTTTTGCATATCTGAGGGGGGGCTGTAAATCGCGGCCCCCCGGATGATGGATAGGTACAATTATTATCAAATGCATTTATGGCTTTCTAAGCTGTGGCCCCGTGAAAATCGTATTGTTTTGTACATCTGCATTTATGCCTTTATAAGTTGCGTCCCCGTGAAAATCGTATTGTTTTGCATATCTGAGGGGGGGCTGTAAATCGCGGCCCCCCGGTCGATATTAAAATAATATATCTTTCCTATGGATGTATACAATTCTTATCACATTCATTTATGCCTTTTTAAGAAGTTTAGTTGGCTCAAATATTAAAAATGTCAACACTCTCAATGTTAAAATATTTTTATTTGACAGCTGATTAAAAGGCCGGCTGCTTGACCCGAGCTGATAACGTTAACCCAGCCTTGCGGCAATATGAAGTTTGTAATCAGCGGCTCCCAATATAAATGCCATTTGGTCCAGTGGTCAGCATTGTGTTTTTGCGTGCCATAGAGCCTGGTTCGAATCTCGATGTAGTTTGAGTAACTTTTTATTATAGTGTTGTAATCTCTTATTTTAAAATTAAGTTTTTATATAATTGCTGCTTGTATTAGATTTATAAAAATCAATAAATAAGAAATTACATGCTCATAAACTGATTCTTAACGTAGTAAAACAAAATGGAAAATATCATTGATGTAATACACAACAAATTTAAATTTAATAATAAAGAGGTTTTAATAATATTTGATGAAAACATCAATGCCTGGTTCAAAGCCAAGGATGTCGCCACCATCCTTGGATACGAAAGACAAGAGATGCGATCAACAAACATGTTAGAGATAAATATAAAATCACATATGAAAATCTTATTATTCAAGGGGGCGGGATTTGCAGCCCCCTCAATTGAGCAAAAACATACTATTTATATAAATGAACCAGGTCTTTATTCCTTGATTTTAAGATCATCAAAACTACCTTCAGCTATATCTTTTCAGGATTGGGTGTACGGATAGGAAGGCTAGTAATAAAAAAAATAAAAACCCCCGCCGCCCCCGCCCAGTATTAGCAACACTAATGTGCTAGGGACCGCCCCCCGCGGATCTCTCTCTTTGGTCAGCTTCTACATGCACTAGGGACTGTAAAATGTGTCAGGTGTAGGTGCGCGGGCCGGTCGCGGCCGCGGAGAACTAGTCTCCCGGACCGCACAGCCCGGCCGCGCGCTAGGGTAAAATCCTTTTTACTCCCCCTTATCCCAACTATTCTATGGTGGTTGTCAGGCAGGGTCTACACGGCGTTCTCTTCCCCCCATATATATTACAACCACCGTATATGAAAATGCAGGCTAGCTCCAAAGTTAGGTAGGCCACCCCCACACACACTCGCGGCGTCGCGTAGGAGCCCCCCAACCCCCATCTTATCTTAGCTACAACCGTAGGCAGGGCATCACACACTACACGCCTCCCAATTTTTGCACACCATAGGGACTCTCTACTGGTGGAACCGAGATCTGTGCCACCGGCCGACCAGTACTGCTCCAAGTGGGTGTTCACTGAACACTCCGGATGTCAGTCCCGAGCCACGGCACCTACTGGCCCACCGCCGGGTTCTCTGTCCAATTAAATTGACGTACTTTTTCATAGAACACACACACTGAAAACACTCGTAGGGTTGTGATTTTTGGCTTTCTGTAATAAGTTAAACTTCCACCCCTATATTCCCTAAAAATTATTAAAAATCTAAACAGCTTAGCTAGTACCGAAATTCAGGGACTAAAAAACTGCATCTCACCTCGTAAAAAAAAACAGGAGGAACACTCAGGTATGGGAGTCGCTTCCCAAAAAAACAAATATACCAGCTTCGTGCTTCTCTGCTATACCCAACCGGGAATGTGGGTTTTAGGCTTATCGTGCTGCAGCCCCAGTATATAAGTTTTTCGCGCGACCGGCGTCAGCCTGCAACTGCCGGACGCCCGTAAGTGACCGACGGGGCCAGTATATAAGTTTTTGTCGCGAAAAACGAAGAAACCGGTGTTGAACATCGAAAACGGGCCAAAATGGATTTCGAGGGTCTGGGAAAAAAAAAATTTTTCAACTATTCTATGGTGGTTGTCAGGCAGGGTCTACACGGCGTTCTCTTCCCCCATATATATTACAACCACCCAACCAGTTATATATATATATATATATATATATATATATATATATATATATATATATTTATATATTTATATATTTATATACTCCCCCCCTTCCTTGTTTATAAATACTTGTATTATTCAGCAGGATACAGGTGATAAATAATTTATTTAATCAAACAATCTTTTTATATTAAAAAAAGAAAAAAAAGAAAAAAAAACGTATTTAAATCATCATTTGTATATATTCTTTTTTAATATCATAAGTGAACATGGTCTGTGATACTACGACGACATAGGCTGTAGTGCCTTTATCAGCAATAGGGTTAGAAACTGCATTTGTAAAATCCAATTCGATCTGAATATCGTTTCTTTTTCTTTCCGCTGAAAACGGATGGAGATGGGTGTCTATCACCATTAATGGGTATTTGGTGACGAAATCGTTTATATTCAGATATACATCATAATTTTTAAACATAACTTGTCTTATTGAACAGTAGCTATCGTATAACAGCCGGTATTTTTTATCCGTGATATTCAGATTCTGCTGCTCTTGCGGGTACCGTTGTCCATTTATTTTAACATGAAAATTCTTTATATTCACGCTGTCAAACTGGCTGGGGTCTTTTGTCTGATCATTCTTACGACTTGTCTGTAAAGCGATTATCACGAAAACCGGATTTAGTATGTTCCGGTAAAGATTTGTTATGTCAAACGTGTAAGTTGACCCAAACACACCGAATTTCTCAATGCAATCCCAGCGGAAATATTCATATACTAATTCCCCCTTCTCACTCAATTTTTTAAGTCCATCAATGAGCACAGCTTTCTTAGCCGGATCATAATCTACAAGGGGTACTTTTAACACAAAACTAGTAATTTTAATTTTTCCTTCCGCGGCATTCACGGCACTTGTACCGGTTCCCTCAGTCCAGCGGTAGATGGCATCATCGTCTTCCGCGCGAGTAAATATTATTTCAAATCCCCCCTTATACATTGGATACTTCAGACTGTCAAAGAAGCCCAGTCCTAGGTGGGCCAGCGTTCCCAGCGCTTCAAACTTACCGCCTCCCTTTTCGTAAACAGATTTGAATCCGCTGCTGTAGTAAGTGTTTTCCTCCGATTTGCTATATGTGGTTAAACCTTTAATTGTGCTTGCAATACCGACTTTATCCACAGAATCTATAACTTGATTGTGTTTTTTCAATTCAATACTCTTGAACAGGTAGGCCGCGAAGTTGTCCACGAGCTTTATGGGGTCTGTACTAGTGTATTCGGCACTGTTTGTTTTTTTTACCACTTCGCCTTGGATGTGAAATAATATTCTATTATTATAAAATGAATCTCCATGATCCAGTTTGAATGTTGTAAAATTGTTTGGCGAATTAAAGTGTAAATCAGATACCGGCAGAACCGTCACATATTCGCATCTTGCTATTTTATCCGAAGCTTCTTCGTAATATTTCTCCATTCCTAATATAGGTTTTACGGTTTTCTGTTTAGAAATAAAAAAATATGAAATATTAATTAAAGAGCAAAAAAATAAAACATATATTTTAAATCATTATTAGTAAAATAGACTAATTGAACAGTTTTGTGTTTTTATACAAATTCAAACATCTCAACCCAAAATTGATATTTCGAAAAACTTTTTTATCAGAATAATTTATTCCATCCCCTTTGATATTTTTTAACACATTTAAACATCGTGCTACATAGTCGAGACCCCGTGGCTGAGAGATAAGTTTTTCCATTCTATCATGTATAAACTTTATGATGGCAATTTTTTCATTGTTAAAAGCATTATTGCCGGCCTCCTCTTCAGCTTATATAAACTTTAATCTCTCAATCAGTTTATCATCATCATCGATGTACTTGTACTCGACGGGAGCGTGTGAATCTACCAGTAATCCACTGCCCGTCGACTGTTTACGTTCTTTCCATATCTCACTGATCAAATTCGTCCATTTCCAAGACTGACTGGACCTGGGGCGTTTCGACTTCGGATCATTGTTCTGATACATTGCGTCGGTTTTCATCAGTATGTCTTTGTAATTATCAAAGTCCTGAGCAGTGAAAGCACCCACACTTATGAGCTTCTCTCTCGTCGTAGCGCCCACAGCATCTATAGATGAGACGCCCCCGATTTCTGCTTTTGTTAACAAACTCCACAATCCTGGTGTGCCAGCATATCTGTCGCCAGTGCTGTCCAGTATGATATCATTATTTTCAATCGTAATGGTCCTAGATCCGACGGCTAGCTTGTTCGCGTTGAAATCATAGCGAATACCAAAGTTCTATCTTTGCCGGAAGCGAGGTATTCCTTCGCAATATCACCGATATCTTGGCTTTCTGTAAATTCACGGATGGAACGGTTCATCCTGTCCTCCTCTGGCAATTCTATTTCCGACGGCATAGGTGGTGGAGGGGGAGGTTCAAACACCGGGTCTTCATCTTCACTGCTGCGAGGTAAAGGTATCGTTCGCATTTCCATCAATACTTTACGACCCGGTGTACTCGAGGCGCGGGGTCTAAAAATTCCGGGTAATGTGGGTTTTCGATGTATAATTTTAGATACAGACGGATGTTGCAACGGTGATGTTTCAGTTTCTGTTTTATTAAAAGTTTGCTCTTTGATCGCTTTGACAACTGGTTCCTGTTGTTTTTCGATTTCGCGTTTCTCTTTGACTTCACGAACCTTAAAAGTTTCAGATTCATCAATTAGTCTGTCCTGCAATTCGTCCAATTTCTTTGCCTCCCGCACGGTTAACGGTTTATATTCAGATAAAGGTATGAATGGAATCCGGGGTTTGTATTCAATGGGTATAGCCGGATGTTTGCGGAACAACGCCGTCCGTTCTGCAGTCTGTGCTTTTTGAATCAGCCTGTCCTCCGCAAGCCATTTATCTTGAAGTTTTTCAATATTTTTTGCCTCCCCCACGGTCATCTCATCTGGAAACATCTTATCAGCTAACTTGTGTTTTTTAACTAACGTTTTGATGATCTCTCCGTTGTTTTTTCTCTTCATCTCTAGTAAAGAAACTTGTTTTTTCATTTTGTAATTTTTTAGCAGGCAATCTAAATATAAAAATGATAAATATTGACACAGAAATTCTGAGTTAAATAAAAAAACGTTCAACAACGGTATTAATAAAAAAATAACGTTTATGTATCGATTTTGAAAAACGTTCAACAACGTTATTAATAAAAAATAACGTTTATGTGTCGATTTTTAAAACGTTTGCAGACATATAACATTAAAAATAACGTTTATATTCAGAAATAAAATGTTAGTAAATAAGCAATAAAAAAATTAATATCAACTTATTTAACAACAAACAAACAGTTTTATATTTATTCTAGTAAAATGTTGCTTTTCAAATATAATTTAGCTTCAATATCCCGTGGTATCTTATAGTGTCCCCACGGGAGACTGGTAATTCCATCTTCTAAGATATACCGCTTATCATCACTCACAGACAATACTTTTTTATACATCTCGATGCTGTACAACTCGTGACCATGGCTTCTTATGGTGTTTATAGATTTGTATAGTTCTTTCTGTTCAAACAAGCATGCCTTGTAATCCTCGAAGGAGACTTCATTTTTCACAACAGATTTTTTTACTCCTTTAGATTTTTTTTGCTCATCACCCTCCACGGTGCAGTTAGCGTACATTTTTGATCTCAGTCCTACATATTCTAAACCGATATTACCACCGAATTCGTCTTTCATCGTTCCCAATTTTTTCTTATTCACCTTTGGCATTTTGAATGGGTTTCCCTTCTTGTAGTTGGAGGTGTCATACCTGTCAAGTGTCTTTTTCATGTCCTCATAAAAATTTGGTGTCTCTATAAGGATCTCTAAGCTATCGGTATCCATATATTGTAATTTGGCTTTATCGCCATATTTGACTTTAATAAAATTGTAAAAGAAATCATATATAAGTGTCTTTGATACGTCCAATATGCTCATCCCTACATAGATCGCTTTGTTAAACAGTAAACTCATTTTTCTCATGTGGATCGCCGACAGTTTTTCCGAAAATATTGTTCTGTGTTTGAACTGTGGCTTCGCGATCCATTTATCGATCTGCTTCTCCTGGGTAGCCAGACGTATATCCACTCTGTTTCTGATGTTTTCGACAGTTTTCCCATAAATTGAGTTGTTCATTAATTTGAAGAACTGTTTGGCCGATTTATTTGTTTGTTGTTTCCACATTTCCATGTTTAACTCTATGTATGGTTTCAACCACTTACTCTGACCGAAGCTCAACACTCTGTGTATCTTCGTGAGTTTTATTCCAAGGGATAAGTACAATTTCAAATTTCTATGATGAATGACATATTTCTCTTTATCATACAGAGTGGTCAGGAGTTTAACCTCCTTAGAACCGGGTGGGCAACGTTTTTCCGGAGCGAGAGGAAACTCAGAATGTGAATCGTGCAGTTCCTGAGGATACTGTAAATCCACTTCTAGTATGTATCCTCTATCAGAATCATCAGCAATCTTCGTAACATCTATATCCGTGCCCACCCATTCGAAATCTCCATAGGGCATTGCTTGACACATAGACCAAGCATAAAGACCCACGGCATCTAAATACATAAGATAACTAGTTGGTTCGTCTTTTTTATAGTTATACATGTATGGGTTGTTAGCCTTTGCATAACGATTACAACACTGGGATATCCCCCCACGGATACCTTTGGTGATCATCAAAATCATTTCATAATCGGTCAGCAGCTGCAGTTGTATTCCCGTGTGCTTTAACATGGCACTCCATGAAAGCCCGGGAGTTGTGAAAAACCATGCGGGGTCGAGCGAGTAAGTCTGTATACAAATCTCTCTGAAATTCTCCATAACATCGGCCAACAATAAGACATCAGTTTTATTGTATAGTAAGGTGTACTCTTTCATGTTCTGTATGCCGAATTCCTCCCAAACCTGTTTAGCATGTAAATAATCTAAATCACTGATGTCGCATTTGTTCAATTTATTGTAAAAATGTTTCTTGCTTGGTAAACTGGTTTCCAAATATCGGTCATCGCTGTCCATGTAATCATATGGATAAACACCCTTTTTAGTAAGCAAATACATTTTGTTCTTATCCGTAAATTTTTGTGTGTGTACAAACTGATCATTATCCAAGTTTTTTACAAGTGTATCAAGCGAGTCGATGGTAAATTTGAATGAATCCAAAAATCTTGCTTTTATATTGATATTAAAATCAACTGTATAAGATATATAACGTTCCTCATTATTCGGGATGACTTCTATCTTGGTTTTATCATCTAAACGTAGCATTTTTACGAACAGATGCGTGTCGTATCCGCTCAGGTTGTGTATAAATATGGAGACGAATTTCGGAATCTGATAGTTCAAGTTACAAGAGTTGTGTGCTATTCCGCGAAATTCACCAGTCAAATGGTCGTGATCAAAGACGGAATCATTTTTCAACCCTTTACCGCATATATGACACGTCTTCGCTTTTTTAGCGTTTTCTTTCTGTTCGTCAGTCAGTGGGTTCATAGGTTTTTGGTTTACCAGACAAAATTCTTTAATATCTTGCAATTCAGATTTCAATAGTTTCACGAATTGTTGACCAGCATCGACACCGAAATAAGTAATCGGTTCCTTGTAATCACCGTTCGCATAAGTCGTGTATAATGCGAAGGTTCTAGCCACGTGGTGTTGATATTTATTGGTGTTTGTGCCGTTTTCCGGTGGTTGACAAGTGTCTATCGGCTCGAGTATGCATTCGAAATCGGCATACATGACGAACGGAATTTTCATTTGGGATTTGTGATTGGTAAACTTGACGACATCACCTTTTTTAGGCATTTTAATTTTCACCGCTTCGTGTTCCTTACAGAGTTCTTTGTGACTTTGAAGCAGATTTTCTCTACTGAAATGTTGTAAACAACGTCTGCAAATAAAAGTTTTATTTACATGCTTACTGATTTGATTCCTCACCAACCTACTCAGCTGTTTAATATAACAATAATGAGATTTATTTGCCGTTTTCATATACAAGAGGTCAACATGTTGATCCTTTTCATTATCAGTCACAATCAAAGGATATATGTTAAGTTTTTTTTCTCCTGCAAAAGTATAACCATAAACATTGATGGATATCCCACTGCGTCTTTCGAATTTTTTCACATCTCTAAACTCACAGGAAATTCAATGTCTTTCAACGCTTTGTCAAAGTCGTGTTCGTATTCACGGTATTTGCTGACCCTGTGAGGATTTAAACCAACAGGATGTAAAGCTGCGAGTACGGACCATAGAAAACATTTCTGGTCATTGTTTTTAACATTTATGACAGCTTTTTTATTTTTAATAACGTCTGGCAGTTTAATATAGCTTGACCCTCTGAATGGGACATATTTGTTTATTGCCAGTTCTAAAAACAAGACTTCATTTAACGTCCAACCTGACCCCCGAGCCTCGAACTCTTCCATTCGTGTTAATATCTTCGCTTTTGCACCTTCAAACACTTTATGTAAGTCGGTAGTCTTATATATGATCGTATTCTCAGTTTTAAAGTACATGGTGTCTATTTCGAGTTGCTTATCTACACCAGGAACATTCCGTCTATAATTGGCAGCAAACGAAAAATTTACTTTCAAATTGTACTGTTCCAGGTGTTGTTTTATCTTACCGATAATCAAATTTTGATATCTATTTAAAAATATTTCTGGTTTTTTTATACCACGACAATTTGTAAATTGATAAGTCAAAAGTCTATTGTTGAATGCTCTTTCTTTTACACAGTGTTCATCTTCACTGACGGGTGGAAGGTTATCAGTTTTTTTGAAGAGGTTTTTAATCACATTAAGTGCAGAAGAACATGTGCCACTCACACTGTTACACACTTTTTGAACGGTGGAAAGGGTATTCTGATTTTCAATGCGTGGCTTTTTAATTTCAGGCTGTTCATCTAAATCATTTCTGTTTGGCGACGGGCGTTTACGGGTACCGCTTGTAACGGATGATGTTGGTTGCTCACAGATTTTTTTATGTCTGTTGAAATAAACATTCAAAACAGTTTTCCCACATTTTTCACATGTTTCCTTTTTATAACGTGAATGGTCTTTATTAGGATTTTTTGAACATATCTTCACATGATGGGAGATGTTTGATTTTGAAATAGGCTTACCGCAGAAGTTGCAATTGACTTTTATTGTCCCCATTTTACTAACCAATCTATAATAGAAAATAAAAAAACATTAGAATAAATTTAAAATAAGGTTAAGTAAATTTCAATAAAAAAATTGACCTATCAGCTTCCATTTTATTACTTTTAAAATTACGTAAACATAGTGTGTATCAAACATTATACACATGGCCCTGAGCACGTAACATGGTGTGTATCAAATTGATACACATAGGGCCGGGCTCATGCTATAAAAAAATAGGCTGGGAGTGATTTGGGACTGAAAGAGTTAAAACGCAGTTTTTTGCAACTCTCTTTCGTAAAAACCTCCAATTATACCTTCTCCGTTTTTATCAGCAATCTTGTAGGTGATAGGTCTTGTATTTAAAACATCGACAATTGTGAAAATTTCAGATGTCCAATTTTGTTTGTACTTGTTGGAAAACACGTCTTTTTTAGCCGTAATGCGTACTCTGTCTCCAACATTAAATTTCGCCTTTTTACGTGGTACTCTATTTTCCAGTTCATTGTACATTTTCAATAAATCCTGCTCATTGCCTTTATTCACATCTACAGGTCTCATTTTTATAGTATGATGGAAGTCGTGTTTATTATATTCATCGGTCAATTCTTGCAATATATCGTACCACTTGTGCGAATTTCTAACTTGGAATTTTACTTTTAATTTCTCATTTAACGTTCTGTGATATCTTTCGATTATGGCCGATTTCTCCTCGCTCTCGGTGTGGTACAATTTAATGTTGTACTTTTTCAATGACTTATTAAAATATGTATTTTTAAATTCTGTCCCTTTATCGGTGTGTAAGAGCTTAGGCGGTGAATGACCGTCATTTTTGGCCCGCGCAATTATTTTTTCAAAAGCTGATGACACATCCGGACCATCTTTTTTCTTCAAAGGCTCAGACCAGACAAACTTACTGAACGTATCGATCACATTTAAAATATATTTGTACCACTTGTTTTCTCTAGCATATTCTTTCATAATCAACAGATCGGCCGCCCACAAGTCATCAATGCCTTTCATGACAATCCGGCGTTTTATAAACTTTTTCACGACGGGTCTGTGCAGTTCTTTCGCTTTCAAAACTTCGGGTGGGTCCCTGATGAATGAATTTTTTACACTACCACATATTGCACAATTTGATGTCGCCAACCATCTTTTATTTTTTGTTTTGGCAGTCTTAATATTTTCCGATGTTGTTTTTCTTTTACACCTTTTACAATAAAATTCCATTACTAATAATATAACAACCAGAGAGTTTGAAATAAAAATAGTTTTGGAAAAAAATTTAGCTAAATAAATTATATGATATAAATTTGTAAATATACAAGTAGTGTGTTTTGGTTACTTCTGCGCCGGAAGTCGTGCCATCTGCCCGAGCAGCTGCTCGAGCAGATGGCGTCAGATGCTGGGGTGCAGATGGCGAGAGCATATGCCTTGTATTTGAAGTAGAATTGGGCATGAATTAAGAGTTAATTTAAAACTGAAATTTAACAGTTATAACTGGGGCTTGGAAAGTATGTCAAGGTCATCCAGAGTAAGTTTTAAAAAAGCCTATCCAACTACCACCAGAAATAGTTGAAAGTTGAACTAGTTGGTGATAGTGGGATAGGTTGAAGTAACTTTTGAATTTTATTTGTGAACATACAATTAATGTGCAACAGCAGAGTTTAAACAAGTTGAACTTTTGTGATGAACTACAGAGTTGTAAATGCAAACACCAACGACGATGAGAAGGTAAACGCAGAGTCCCCAGATGATGTATTTGAAAAGCTTGAACAAACGTAACATTTCGAATTGGTTTTCCCGTTCCATTTCCAATCGTTTAATTTCCAATTTCAATTTATCCTCTTCCATTCTAGTTATGAAGGGAACTTCATCCATCATATCCATCATGATTGTGTTAGTGTTTGAAATTTTAAAACAAGTGATGTTGATAGTTCAGAAGTCGAAGACGGAATGAGAAGTGAAAGCGAGAAATGTTAGTTAAATAAAGAAGTGGTGGGGGGAGCGAAGAATTATAAAGAAGTGGTGGGGGAAATATTTTGCTCTTTGTTATTACCATCAGTAGTGTTAGATGGTGCAGGAGTTAGATTTAGTAAACTATCTTCGTCCGAACTTTCAACTTTATCACAAATAGGACAATCGTATGTTATTTCCAAATTCATTTTGATGGTTGTAAAATTATCTACAAGTTCTTGTAAAATATTAAAAATGTCTTGTAACTCTTCTTTAGAGTTTATTTCAAAACTAGAATTCATTCGGGCCAAAGGAGAGTTGTTCATCGTTGAAGAGTCGGGGATGGAATGAGGATCGGCACATAGGGAGGGGGCTTATATAATGGCGACCTTGAGCAGGCGTCTAGGGAGGGGGGCTGTCTAGGGAGGGGGCTTTTATATGGGGAACCTTGAGCTTATGATTGAATAAAATGTTTAGTTCTTCTTCTTTGTCTTTTAATTCAATTATTTGAACCGAAGTAGTTGTTTCATCCTCTTCACTAGATGAAGAAAACAATTCACCAGGATTTAAATATTGAACTACAATTCTGAACCATCTTATAGGATATTCGTCAATGATAGAAAGTAAGTTTTGAAACAATTCTTCCATCTCCTCCCTGTCAGTTATTATATGTTCAAACTTGATAAATTTGTTTTCCATGTTGTTAGTTAGAGTGTTGGAAGTGGAATGATTTAATATTATATAAAAATTAGAACTAGTGGTGGGGGAAATCTCAAGGTCATCCTAATGAAGTTTTAAAAAAGAGTGTAAAACTGAAATTACACATTTGATGGTTCTACAGGATCGGAATACCAATCTGATCTGTATTTACATCTTTTTATCATATGTGTACAAAAATCATCTTGATGAGAATTGGTGCGTTGACAATGAGCAAGATCTAGAGGGTGAAATTTGAAACATCTTTGAGGACAACATGTATGAAAATATCTTGATTTGTAAAATTTGAAAGTTCGCAATTCCGGTGGTGGTAGTTGTTTTGTTTTGCATTTGCAATAACAAGATCCGAAGAATTCACATTTAGTACAAGCTAACCCATCCACCATCATTGGTCCTAAATCTGTACACTGTTGTTCACAACAGTAACGAGGTTTGTACTTGTATTTTTGCTCTTCCATGTTGACGCTGCGGAGTCCAGTGAAAGAATAAGAGTGTATAGTGTTGAATAGTGAGTTTTATGTACTGTGAAAAGTGGTGGGGGTAATTTCAAGGTCATCCAAATGGAGTTTTAAAAAATTATACCTTACAAGTGTAAGGATTATTAAAATTTAGGAAGTTTGTTTCTCTTTGTTTTCTTCAGACTTTTTCTCTCTCTCCGCCTTAGCCATAGCAACAAGTTCTTCTGTTGATAATGGATGTACTTCAGGAAATTTTAAAATTAATTTAGCTTGATATCCTTCTTTAGTTAATACATCTAAATCTTGGGTCATTTGTTCAACGGTGTTGTAGTCTTTTCCATAGATTTTTCCATCAAGTTGAATCATCATTCTGTACAACATTTTCTTAAATAGGTCTTGTCGTGGTGAGAGCTGAGAAGCAAATGATTATTTATACAAGTATCACATCCTTTTTATTAACTCATATTGATCATGTGATTCTTTAGTTGTAGTTTTGTCTGTCAAAAGTTATTCAACATTGGTAATACTTTTGGAACTTGATGTTATGTTGACCAGTTGGCGATGAAGAAGTTGTAGGTTGTGTAGAAATAAATATTTCATCATCGCAATATTTTGTTTTAGTGAACATCCTTGTATTAGTAGCACTAACATCAACAGTTAAGTGATAACCACCGGTAAGTAAAACTCGCATTTCGTTGGTTAAATCTTCGAGTTGTTCAAAAGTTGTAATGGTGTTGGTATCATAAGATGCACACTTGACTTTGAGAGACATCTTTTAGTTTTTATATTAAGCGATAGAGTGAGCGAGATGTGTACGGTACGAAAGGTAGTCGTAGACTGATGAATTTTACAAGTAGATTTTCGCTTTTATAATCACACAAAAGTGGGTCAAGGTCATCCAGTGGAATTTTTAAAAAAAGCAACATATTGTAATGTACAAAGACATCACAATATGTTGCTTCTTTTAATTTTTTTTGTTTTTTCTTTATATCATATTTATTGAAAAACAATTACAAACAAATAGTTACAATGTTATGTACAAACTAATCAGTAGTAGGTGTTACATGAATAGTTAGTTCAGTTGAGTTGTTTCCACTTGGTCCGTGCGAAACCAAATAGAGTGCGCCGGGTTGAACTACACGAAGATCTTCATTTTGAAGAAGTTGTACAAAGCGTCTTGGTAGGAAGATCTGAAATTTTGGTTCATCACCAACTGTATATGGAGCCTCGCTCAATGTGCAATTAATAGCATCACCTACTGAAGTTTCCATTTTCTTAATCGTATGAATGATGTAGTGTTTTTCTTCTTTTAGTTCAGAACATTTCTTTGTAGGTAGAATTGATGATTTAGAATGAGCGTTGAACTGATCAACTAAACTTTGAAGTAAGTTCTGTGATGCCATCTTGATGTTGTTGTTAATCTTCTTGTTAATAAGAATGTCCGTCGGAGATGTTGTCTCTTCGGAGGTTAGAGTAATACTCATGCTGCGTCATGGTAGAGCTCTCGCTTTTATAATCGACACTACCCCCACTACTGACACTACACCCACCACTTTGTTGAAGGAAATTGTTCAAGCGGTAGGCATTCTTTAAAGCGCACTGCGACCTTCGATGTTTAAAACTTTTTGATGAAATACAAAGTTCGTTGAAGTAGCATTGGAAATCTTTATCAATTATTGCATTAATCACTTCGTTGCTTGTAAATGATTGTATCCAATTTGCTTTTTCCAATCCCCTTGTGTAGATAATTTTAAACTCTTTGCAATAATGATTCATAATGTGCGGCATCATGTTATAATTAATGAAACCTTCATCCCATCTTAAGTTGTGAAAATGTTTGTTCAACCATTTGTTTGTAACTTTCGCTTTAGTTGTTAGTCTATTAAATGGTACTGGAGGTTTGAACAAATAATGATAAACTACTGATGTGTTCATGTCCAAGATTACTAATTCTTTAATAATAAAATTACCATCATTTCCTCGGAAAGCTTGAAATTCAATTATACCTCTTTTAACTTCCATTATATGTGGCGCATTAGAAAACGAAACCCGTTTATTCATGATGAAGTCTTACTAACAACTGACTTAAAAATTGAATGAGCCGATGTTTATAACAGACAGGATTGTTCTTCTTCTTTCACTTCTTGTGCCACTTCATCAATATTAAAATTGGTGTGATAGTTGTTTAATTGTCTCCACATTTCAACTTCTTGAGGTATTCTATTAAAGATTGAAGTATCCACGGGACCGTATAAAATTGGAACAAAAGGTTTTTTGTCCAATGTATCAATTAGATAGTCTTTAATTATTGCACTTGAAAATATTAGTTGTTTCAAATATCTGGTGACGGGACCGGTAGTACAACTTAAAGTGTAAAATTCTTCTTTAGTGAAATATAATTTAACATTATGTGTAGTTAAATCTCTGAAGCGAACAATTTGTCCTCCACGATGTTTTACTATATCAACTTCAATATTTGATTCCAATAAACTTAATCTTGTTCTTCTTCCAAATGTGTTGTTACTTAAATAGCACTCCAAAAGATGTAAATGTTTCATGAGAGATTCCCAAGTAGTTTCACTGAAAGTAACCATTTTGTTTCCATGATTTAAAATAACAATTGGTGAATAATCCATTGATTTTAAAATTCCAACTGATATACTTTTTGTCATGCATGAAGAAATTGGGTAGATAATCCGAAGAAATACTTCTGTTAAAATATTGGTTGTAATGTTAACTTCAACCTTCTTCCTTTTTACTTCTTTTTCAGCTTTTTCTTCTTCTCTCTTCTTATGTTTGTTGAATTTTAGGAACTCGTCCATTTCTCGTTCAACTTGTTTTTCTATATCTGAACTATTATCATCCATTAGAGGTGTATTTTCTTCTCCGTTAGTAGAATTCATCTTGCGAATGATGTTTCCCATACGACGGTTGAAGATAGAATGAAGTTTCTACTAATTATTTTCTCGCTTTTATATTTTTCGTAAAATCCTTGAAATTTATACAATTACATAATTGTTTGTTTTCAACTTGTCTTTCACAAATGAAATTCTAACCTCAAAAATTAAAGCAGATAATTCTAACCTCAAAAATTTGCAGTTGTTATACAATTCTTCTTAAAGTACATTCTTCACAATTCTGGTCAGCGGTGTGTAAGTAACTATTTTATCATGTAGAATTAGACAGTATGCCGAAGTTCCATCCGCTACTGGTTCTTCAAATTCCATTTCAATTTTTATATCCACACTTGATGATTTTACCGATTCATTTTGTTTTGAACAATCGATTACAATTATTGGAGCCTTGGAATAATACTGGTCAGGTGATAATAGTGGTGTATTAGTCTTTCCATAATATGACGATTGAAATCTTGCATACATATCGTATAAAATGGAAAAACGTTTTTTGCTGAACATGACATTCAAATTGTCATAGGGAAAGAATTGAGAGTTTAGGAAAACTTTACAATTCTTTATTTTACAGTGATCAAATTGACCAGCATTTGCAGTGATAACATCTTTTCGCTTAGTTTGAAAACCGAGTATTATGTACCTTGCTCGTTCCAAGTAAGTTGATGTCTTGACGGTCCATGTTTGTCTTTCTGTCTGAGGTAGTGTAGGGTATTCATGAAATTCCCAACTTCGGAATGGCATCACAATATCACGGTCAGATTTTAACTTTCTCAATAATAGGATTCTATGTTCATCGGCCAATCTTACATGAGGTACTCTCCAAACAACTTTATCCAACTGTAGTTGCCATTCCAGTTTATCTTCCGTAGTTGCAGGGTCTGCAAGTATTAAGTCCTTATTAGTTGAAGATCTGAGTAATACTAATTCTTGTTTGACATTTATTATTACCCGTTTGTAATCTTCAGCGAATCCCAAAAGCAATCGTAAAGGTACATGAAAATCAAAGTGACCGTTGGAAGCTGGTGTTATAGTGTCTTTATCGGGGGCAACCCATCCGGCAGTGACTATTGAATTCTTCTCATGCGGTGTTAATGATGTTAATCCTTTCAATGTCGTTGTTAAACCAACCTTTTTTGTTGAATCAACCGTCACCCCTGATATTTCATATCTTATTTCATCAAAAAGATATGCCATCGGGTTATTTATAAAAGGAACTGTTGAAGCAGTTTTTCCATCCAATTTTAATACCCGTCCTTCGATGTACAAGTAACTTTCACACGGTAAAGTGTAAATATCTTGTTGTTGAATGGGGATCCTTATTTCATCGTTATTGTTTAATTTTGATGAAGTGTAAGGGTTGTGCGTGTGATATTCCTTCTCCCATAGTGTTTCGTCGAACGTTGGTCCTTGAGATATATCCAGGATATCCATCGCTGTTAAGTTTCAATCCAATCTTCTGTAGAAAACGAATGTTTTCCGATGTTAACTCTTCCAATGTCGAGGAGCTACTGAGCTCCCGACTCTTCCGTTGCGGTTTAAATGATAATCCCATGTTGACTTTTATGTTGCTGCTCTGATGTGTATCCGTATAGTAATTGTTTCTCCTCTAAAGTCAACACTATGACCGTCTTGATCCAATATGTTCAGTACGATGTCTGAAATGAAACTGGTGTTTAACGGTAGGTATATCAAGTTTTGTGGCTTCTCAACAATTTTAAAACCGGGAGCCACTGTTGGATAAAATGTATGTAAAATATGTTGATTAACTCCATCTCTATACGATCCGTGTATAATGTTGCACGTGACATCAATACTATTTACTTTCAATATTGTTACAGTTGAATCACCTGAATGAGTAGTTCCAGGAGTTAAGATTTTCTTTTTTGTATCTGTAAATCCAAGTAAACTGCCAATCGACTGTTCCAAGCTGACATCAATATAATATTTCGAAGTTATTTCTGCTTTTAAAGTATTATTGTTTCCTTTAACGGTGATATTGTCTTCTCCGAGTTGTTTCTGTAATAATTGGTTTATGTCATCAATTTCATATGCTCCAGTAGGAAATGTAATTATTTTCAATTCTGAGTATTTTCCTGCAGCATCCTTAGTTTCATAATAATGTAGTAAATTGTTTTTTCCTTCTGTAACATTAGGAATTGAATTGTAGGTAGTCAAATCAAGTAATGCCGCTTCCCATAATCTTTCCTTGGATAGACGCAATGCTGGGAACAGCGTACTTTTCAATGTGGATGAATTTCCATTCAGTGACACTGTATACGATGACATCTTAAAGCTGACTGACACTCTTCGCTAGAAACTCCAAACATAAATGCCCACATATTTCAGTATTGTTAGGTTGTTCTCTTTTGTAATTGTAAAAAATGTTTTTGGAGTTTCGAAAATAATGTTGCAGTTCTTTTGGCGGTGGTAGATTGCCAAAACTGTCAAAGTAGTAAATGGTTTGTCCGAGTTTTTTATAGCATACCCAATGAGTGCCTGGACCATAGGTGGAATCCAAATTTACTATTCCAGTTTCATTTTTCCATATTTTAGTTGGTAATGCATCTTTCATAAAAACTCCTCGAAAGAATGGTATTTTCAAACATTTTACATAATCATTTAACTGATGATTTGTTAAGGCTTTATTTGGAATTATCAATTGATTCTTCTTATTTAGTACACACGGTATGGTCTTAGGTATAAACCTGCTCCGTTTTTTACCATTTGCCAAACAGAAGTCTTCTTTACACTTGCCTTATGAGTTCTACGACGTCCTTTTTTAATGTTTCCACCTCTTTTGGGAGCGCCTCTCTTTGCAGGTCTTCCTCTGCGACGTCTTCCACCACCTAACTTTGCTTTTGTCTTCATGGCTGTAGTTACTGCCCAAGCTGCTGCTTTTTCTGCAATATTTGCGTCACTTGATTTTACTCTTTGCCAAGCTTTTTCCGCTACAATTTTGTCTGCTATTGATCTATTTGTTGAATCTTTATACTTTGAATATGCTATATCGTGTTCTTTGCAAGCTTGATCTAATTTATTAATTCCAGGATCTCCTCTTGCTAAACGTTTTGCCAACTTAGTTCCAGGTCCACAATATTGATAACCTCCGGGCAGATGTAATTCGTATGGTAAAGCGTCTATCGTTCGATTTACAACAGCACCAACTGGAATCCGTCTGAGCAGGGATAATGCAGCTGATGTTATACCACGTCCTCTCTTGCCGCTGTCTTGACGATGACTGAGCGATACGGTCTTCATTATGTTGTCTTATATAACTGGTGTGTTTACTCCACGAGATACTTTACATAAATGAATAACTTGTGCAAAATCTTTTATATTTAAAGACTTAGTTATTCAAATTAATTATATACTGATTTATGATTCTATTTTTAATCCAAGCTTCTCGTTCATCGGGTTGAATCACCACATGATTCGTTGTACTAGCTATATGATTGTGGGTATCAATAAGTAAATTACCCACTATTCTTATTAAACAATCTAAAGTTACAGCATCTTTCGGATGTTGAGGATCTTGTAACTGCATAATACGTTTATCATTACACGTGTAAGCGGTTAAATCACTTTTTGATGTTGTTATGACTTGTCCAATAGTAGCAGCATCATTTGAATCTTCACCTGGTAAAATATTAACTATTTTCTTCATCTTTGCATCATATTTGGTCCCAAAGTGTTTATCCCAAGTTATTGTTTGTCTCAATGTAACACAATCATCATCTCCATAACCAGGATAAATATTTTTTATTCTTCTATTACGACCATCGTATGTATCTAATCTACCACCACTTGCAATTAATGTTTGCACCATAAGAGGTACATCTGAATCTTTTATACCAAATCTTCCATTTGTTATTGTTTTATGTCCTGCATCCCATTCATCATTATTTCCTTGCATTAAATCAAACTTTTTATTTCCATGTATAAATTTATCTCCCCGCTTTAACACGGCATCTTCATGTTTTACAAAATTTGATGTTTCTTTTTTTAATTCTTTCGATAATTGCTCCATAGTAACAGCATCTTTTGGTTGAGAACCAAACTTTACATTTGTCAATGTTTTTCCATGACAATCGATTCCATCAGCATCTTGTAAAATACAGTTGTCCTTGATGTATTTTAGGTTTACAGCATCACCGTCTTCTTTTGGGTATCCAATGTCATTTATAATAAATTTATAAAAAGAAAATCCATGTTCAGTTTTTTCAGGTATTATAGAATGTAAATATTCTTTATTAACTGAATCTTTATCATTTTTGGGATTTCCCACGTTGGTTATTCTATAATTTCCAGCATTATACGTTTGTCCATCTTTTAAGTTATTACCCCATTGCAATTTTAAAGTATTTAAAAGTTCAGATGATAAGTACTCTTTAGTAATTGCATCAGAACCTTCAGTTGGTTTACCAACATTAATTAATCTATGTGATTTAACATCGTAAGTATTCTTATGTAATTTTAATGATGTTGAAGTAGCTTCTTTTACTGTCTTCAAATTTGCTCCATCAGTATCTTCTTCTGGATCTTTAACTAGTTTTAAACGTTTATTACTTATGCTATAGTCACCTTCAGGTGTTTGCGGTAATCCACTTCTTTTTCTGTCTTCTCCAACTTGCACTCCTAAAGCGGAGTACCGTCCGAACTTGTCGACGCTCATGTTAGAACTGATATGTCTTATGCTTGCACCTCTTTTATATCCACGGACAATTATACGACTATACCGCGATTCCTAAGTTCATCAACTAGAGCCACCCATTCATTATTCAAACCTGTATGACCGGCTTCCATGGCTTCATGCAATAGTCTCATTCTATCAACCAATTTATTGATATCGTTGTAGTAAATCACATTCGTATTGTATAGATTTTTCATCAATCCTTTACCAGATGTTGAAGTATCTCCTTTACTCTGTTTACCATGTTGTTCAAGAAGTGATAAATCCATAAGTGATAAAGATTTTCTTTTCAGTGGTTGTCTCACCGCTGGTGCAGTACGTAATGTTGGCAATTTTCGTGGAGGAAACAACTTTTTTATAACGATGTTATATTTTGTTGCACGTGAACGATTAATCATTGCATCCTTTACATAGTTTCTTTTATGAGCGTTAGTATTTTGGAGAATCTCCTTAAAAACACTTAAATCTTTGGATGAATATCTTAGTGGTATGTTTTTAAAAATTAATTCATATAATCCTTTTGTTCCTTTATATCTATGCTCACCAATAATGATGTAATCGTCTTGTGTTATTTCAAGCTTTGAATCGCCAATCTTCAATTCATTCCCATCAATTCTTGCTCCGTATACGTGTGATCTACTCAAATTCGGGTTTGATTTCATATCATGTAGCATTTTCATTATATATTTTCTTCCAAGAGGTCCATGTTGTAATATATCGCTACTCAATTGAGTTAAATTTGGAATAGATTGTTCAGCTTCAGGTATTGGCTGTTCTTCTTCCTTTTCAACAATTGGTTCTTCTTCTTCTTTTGTTTCTTCTTGCTCACTAGCACTTGTATATGAATCATCATCTTCTTCTTTTTTTAATGCTTGTACTTCTTGTTTAGAAACTGGTAGTAAAACATCTCCTTCATAACGAGGTTTACCAATAGTTTCTGATATCTGTTTTAAAGGTTCCGTAATAGGTTTAAATGTAGTCTCTAAAAATTCTTCTCTTTCACTTAAACCCATCCTCAATGCACGATTCTTCATCCTAATAGAATCACTCAGTGATTTTATTTCTTTCAATAGTTTTTCTTGATTCACCATGTTTACACTGTGAAGTTCAACATGTAACTAGATGTAGCATCGGTAGTTCAACGCATAAATACAAATTTATCCAACCCTATACGATATCTACCATTTTTAATATCTTCTTCCTTCATAATAACGAGAAAGCTATATTTCTCATTCCATGCTTTGCCACACATCTCTTTCAAATGGCATATCTGCATTTACATGATCATTATATATATGCTTTAAATTTGTTTCATCTTGCTTGAAGATGATCAACATATTTGCATTGTCTCTTATAAGTTGTTTTGGAATTTTACTGTATGTTTGACCAATGTAAATGCTATCAATATTATGATGTCTTCCCATAGCAAAATAATTCCTTATTGTGTCATGATTTTCACAAGAAACATCGTCAAATATAAAAATAGAAAATGGTTTTGCTTCATTTGGTTGCATAATTGTTTCACTGGCATTAAACTTGTAAAAATTTACTTCAGGTACACTTGCAAGTACTTTATCCAATAATTGATATTTTGGTTGTTGCAATGATTTTGAAAAAATATATATATTGTTAAAACGCAATCCTTTAGGATTAGTTATAAGGTTAAAAACAACATTAGTTTTTCCACAATTTGAAGGACCAGTTATTAGACATCTTATCGTATTTGGTAGTAATTCACCATGTTTTCCATGATTTAACTTATCATTGTCAACTGTCAATTCATCAATGTTATTGATATTAAATCGATCTTTTTGTTGTACAATCTCCATCTTGTATAAAGGTTAAACACACAATGAGCTATTAAACAACTATACTAAGTCTTTTGAAGGAATCCAAGAGTCTTCACTTTTATCAAACCCTAACCACCGGACTTTAACCATATCCTTTTTCCTTTGTAAAATCTTCTCGACAAGATATACATCACCAACTGTTGATTTCAACAATTCGTGTCCGTAGAATCCACCTTGAAGTAATTCACCCTTGTTATCCTTTAATAAATAGGTTTCAGGTATAGTTGGTTGCACTTTATAAATTGTAAATACTTCATTAGTCCAATTTGGTAGATATCTTTTACTAAATACTTTGTATTTGCTTATACGAACTTTATCGTTGACCTTGAACTTCTTTGGTTGCAATTTTTCCAATTTCGGTGTTGTATTATTTTTAATGCGTTGTAATACAATTTTGGCATTAGCACTATTTACCTGGATAGGTTTCATTCCAATGGTACGATGATATTTGTTGTTATACTCTTTTATAAGTTGTGGTAATATGTCATACCACACGTATGATCCTCGTTTTGAAAATTGTTTATACATCGCACCTTTTAATGTTCTATTGAATCTTTCAATTATTGAAGCTTTAACTTCAGAATTTGTAGAATAATGATTTATTTGATATTTCTTCATCAAAGCTCCAAAGTCTTTATTAAAATATTCTTTTCCATCATCGGTCTGTAGATGTTTAATTTTAAATTTATTTCTTTGTATTGTGGTTTTCATAGCTTTTGTAACACTTTTACCAGTCTTATCCTTCAATGGTAAAGCATCAGCTATTTTAGTAAAACAGTCTATAATTGTTAAAATATATTTAAATCCTTTATTTATTTTACTGTGCGGTATCATTTCAATGAGATCAGCTTGATAAAGATCATTCATTCCTTTAATGATTGTACTTCTTCTTGGAAATCTTCTTCTTGCTGGTTTATGTAGTTCATTTACAATCTTGTCCTTCACACTTTCCATCTTCAGATGTTTCTTGTACACCGCTTGTAAAAATACTGACCCATAGAATAGTTAATTCTCATTTATATAGTTTGAATATAGGTCAAGGCCATTTCATATTAGTGTAAAAAAGAGGGAACATGGCATTGGGCTTGCCATGTCCCCTCTTCTTTACGGAAAGGAAAAAGGAAGAAGGTAGAGGACGAAGAATAGGTTTACTGGTCGATAGGGTTCAGGGAGTAGTGGCCGAATGGTAAAGTATTAATTTTATCTTCTAAAATATGGCGCTTGTCATCTTTGTAGCTTAATGCCCACTTTGTTTGTTTGACACTAAAAAGTTGATGATTATAACTTCTAATAGTGTTGAACGTTGCAGTTGTTTCAACATTTTCAAACAAACATCTTTTATAATGTTCAAACTGTACATTCTTCTTCAGGAAAGAACTTTTTATTCCTTTGGCTTTTTTCGTGACTTGATGTTCATTCCTTTCATTTATGTACAGTTGAAATGAATACAGTTTGGACATTAATGCTACAATTTCCATCATCGGCACACCATTTGTTTCATCTTTAAATTTTCCCAATACTTTCTTGTTTTTGTCGTAGTCGTAATTTGGATGATCCTTAGGATAATCGGAAAAGTCGAAATCATCTTTATATATAAAGGTGCGTAGATCTTCATACATGTCATTTGTTTTAATCCATATGCCGCAAAACATGTATTTCTAAATTCTTCCATTATATCACATAGTAAAGCTACATCCAATTTAACATAAAAATCTGAATATTCTCCCAATGTTCTAAATCCTAAATCGTTCCATACTTTACATGCATGATCATAGTCCTCTTGAGATATGTCCATGTCATAAAGTTTACTTTTGAATTCTTCTTTAGCCGGAAGTGATGTTTCATTAAATCTTTCTAAACTGTCTATGTAATCATATGGAAACACACCTTTCCGAAGTACCAAATCCAGTTTGTCGTTATTTACAATCTTCTTTGTTTCGATGAAATCTTGTTTCCTTAAATTTTCTGAAAGTTTGGACAAACTCGACGGCATAAATCTGTAGGAGTCCAAGAATCTTAGTTTTATGTTTCCAACTTCTTTGGAAAAACTTATAAACTTCTCTGAAGTTTCAGCTAACACATCGATTTTACCATCGTCTCTTCCTAGTTCAGGTATTATAAAATGAGCATCGTACCCACTGAGGTTATGCAGAACCACAGGAATAAATAGTGGTAAACGATAGCTCAAGTTGCATTTATTACAAGCAGCACCCCTGTAATAACCTGTGAGGTGATCGTGATCTTTAACTTTATAATTCTCAATAGTAAAATCATTTTTGCATAAGAAACATCGAGTTGCATTTTCATGTTGAATTTCTTCTTCTTCCTCCATCGGTTTCATTGGTACAATATTTGTATATAATCTTTGTGCATTTCCAGCTATTGAATATAAGTGATCAAGAAATATTTTTTCTACATTTTTACCACGATATACTAGAGGTTCTGAAGTTAATCCATATCTGTTTAAAAGTTCTTCTGATAATGTTGATTTAACCATTAAACAAAAACTATTTGGTTTGTGCATTTGATATTTGACACTTTTTCTAGCTTCACAATTTTCATCTTCTATAGGAATTAGTGTTGATTCAAAGTCCGCATATACAACTATAGGGATACGGTATTGATGATGAACCTTTTCAAATTTAACGAATGCTCTGTTTTCCGCAGGTAAATTAATCTTTGCTTCATAATTATTGTTACATAGTCTTTTGTGCTCTTGTAACCATTCTCTTCCTTCTCTTCCTTCTCGTTGAAAATTAAAACATCTCTTGCAAATTATCTTTTTGTTTCTATTTTTTGAAAGTTGCTTGTTAACAAGACGATCAAATTGCTTTATGTACACATAGTGAGACACATCTCCTCGCGTTAGTAGTAGTAAATCCGTATGATCTGGTAGCTCTTCTTTTGCAATACGTAAAGGATACACTTTGTTTGAACTATCTAATGCAAAAACATTGATAGACGTACCGGGATTTTTCTTCTCAAATTTTGATATATCTTTCAGTGATACAGGATAAGTGATTCCTTGAAAATTGTATCTAAATCTTTGATTTTCATATTCTTGGTCAGGTCTATTCACATGATGTAGTACAAATTTAGTTGTCATTGCATAACGAAAACATTCATTGTCTTCATTTTTAACATTAATACAAGATTTTGTATCTTCAATTCTTTTTGGCAGAGGAATGTAACTTGATCCCATTAGTCCATATCCATGTTTGTGAACTCTTATATCTAATACTTCAATACTTGTAAGACTCCATCCGGATCCTCTTCCTTCGTGTTCCTGAATTTTTGTTAATATTTCTTCTATACAGTTCTCTACTATTGAATCAATGTTTGAACTTTCCATAATGGTTCGGTTTTTTGTTATGAATCCTCTTGGTGATAATTCTTCTTGTACATTTATAAACATAGCTTCTAGTAGTAAACCAAATTTAAGAAAGTTCAATCTTTTTAATTCTTCTTTTAAAGTTTTACTTACAATTGGTTTTGCTTCTCTAATAAATTCTTCTAGCTTCAAGTTTTCATTTTGAATCTTATGATGCATTACTACTTTACCAGGTAATGCAAATACTTGTAGATTTGGTAAAGTAGTTGAAGATGTTGCTGTTATTTCATATTGTTCTTCTTGTTCTTCTTGTTCTTCTTGTTGTTCTTGTTCTTCTTGTTGTTCTTGTTGTTCTTGTTTTTCTTCTGGGTTGTTGTGAATTAGTTCTTTATGACAGTCTAATAGAATTTCATCGTGAAACGATTCCGAACATTTATCGCAACGATACATGTTGAGATGTTTACTCTTCGAAATTTCACCAAGAAATGAAGTGGGCTCTCACGTTCCTCCTATTATAATGGTTCCCCCACCACTATTTCATCCTCTTCACTATCCTAGGCAATCAAACATTTTCAACAAAATATTAACCTTCTACAAACTAATTGTTCATTCGTGTTCTTTATTCCCATTGGAGTTTTAGTATATACTTCTTTATATTCAAACTTTAACAAACTTTCTTTTAACATCTGTTAGGACAGATGTTACGGGACAGATGTTAAAAGAACAAATGTTGGAGTGGAAATGGCTAGAGCACAGGCACTTGGTTGAACTAAATTTGCGCATAAATTAACTAGAGTTGAACTAAAAATTCGCATAAATTAAAAGTTAGTTCAAAACTAAAATTCGACAGTGTTAAAAAACTCTAACAGTTGAATAAAAATAAACATTAGTTCAAAACTGAAATTCAACAGTGTTAACCAAATTCTAACAGTCAAACAAATAGGTCAAGGTAATCCAATTTAACGCGAGAACGAGGAATAGAGCACTAAGTGGCATGTTAGTCCATTACCACAAAGTGATCTATTCCTCGCTCTCTATTCTACATCTACTTTTTTCAGTTTACTTATTTATATTGAAATGTTCAAACTTTACTATGTAGAATGTCCATTCTTTCTCTTCAACTCTTCGACTGTTTTTAGCAATTGTAACAAATATTCGTTAGTTTTCACCAAAGTCTTTAGTTTGCTACATCCAATTTCAATGGAAGGTATTATAAGTTGTAATTTTATAAGTTCAATCTTTTCTTTCTTGCGAATTTCTTTCTTTATTATATTATTCCTTATTTTTGCTGAAGATTTAAACTCCATGTTGTTTCTGCTAAAGCCACAATAATAATAAAAGTCTCTTCAAACAACCTGCATTTATACACATTCCCCCACCACTTTATAATCCCCACTCCTTTCCCCCTCTTCTTTATATGTGGAAGGAAGTATTATAATTAGATTCCTAATATTTCTTTTCCTTTTTCACTACATGGGGGGAAGGGTAATTTGTTATTACACTAGTTGTGCAAGAAAATAGCCGCCAGTGTCCACACCTTGTTCATAGCACTCCATCATAGATTGTGCCCACTGCAACATGCGGTCTCTGTCATTTGGTGTGACAAGGAAAGAATGACTATCACCATACAATATAAAAGAGTCAATTCGTACATAACATCCTAAATTTAACCATTTATTAGCTTCAACTATAAACTTTTCTATTGTATCAAATGGAAATTGTGGATCAATTGCTATAACCTTACGTTCTTCACTAAGTTCAACAGTATAATCATCATCATCCTCACTCTCACTATCATTATTTAAAATGTCTTCAGGTTGTAGAAAAACATCGGAAATTTTGGAAGAATTAATATGGTCATTCACATGAGGAGGCATTTTTAAGTAGGTAATATTGTAAACAGCAGAGACGAAACAACAAGAGCGGCGTGTAGAAGCAAAATGAAGGAGTGACCAACGCTCGCTCCGCTTTTATAACAGTATGCAAATGAGGGGTAAGAGCTGACCTTAACCGGTCATCAACCCAAAGGAGTGGGGGAAGTACTTTTCTTACTACTCAAATGGAAGTAGGTTAGTAGGTCACGGGACTTAGAGTGTTAAAAAATAATGGGGGAGAAACACAACGCTACAACGCGTTGTGTTTCTCCCCCAGTATTTTTTAAGCAATAATTTGGAAAAAAACTATGTGAATTTACTTGCTACGCCCCCACCTTGTAATACCATCCAGTTTGTGTCTGAGGAGATAGTCTTTAGAGTCTAACTCATAAACGGATTTCTCTTTGCGCAAGGATTCAATCACTTTAATATTATATCTTACGCCGTTACAAGTTGCCAAAATGTGTTCGTTGTCAATAACACTTTCAAAAAAATAGACACAACCTCTCTTAAGCCTATTTCCTTTCACACCAATAATTTTGGATTGGTATTCAACAGTGGGGGTTTCTGTCACTTGTGGTTCAGAAATGTGTTTTACGACATGTACACGGCAAAAACTTTCGTTTTTTACACATTTCCTCCCACAAGGTGATCCTTTCTTAATTCCCCTAGTAAGCGTTTCAGGGCAAGTAGTAGGACGGCTAAATGCCCTACGACGCCGTTCTTGTAATAATTGAAATTGCTCTGAAGGAGCGGGTTTAGGAGTAGGTTTAGGAGTAAGTTTAGGAGCTGGTTTAGGAGCTGATTTAGGAGCTGATTTAGTAGCAGGTTGAGAGGATTCAGTTTTGTGATAGGTATGATCTTCAGGTGTACTAAGTGGTTGCTCTGAAGGAGCGGGTTTAGGAGTAAGTTTAGGAGCTGGTTTAGGAGCTGATTTAGGAGCTGATTTAGTAGCAGGTTGAGAGGATTCAGTTTTGTGATAGGTATGATCTTCAGGTGTACTAAGTGGTGGGGTAGGAGGCAATGGTGATAGTGGGATAATGGGTGTGCTAAGACGATGAACAATGGTTTCAACGGAAGGGGTATTAGGACGGTGGTGAACTGGCTTCTGCGGTGGCGGCATAGTAGTTAATGGTGGTGCGGAGTCATTTGAAAGCGAAGTTGAAGGCGAAGGCGAAGGCGGTGAAAAAATACTACGAAGTCTAGAAGTGTTGGTTGGCGGAAGAATAGCTCCAGAAGTTGAAGGTTGAGATGCAAGTCGGTTCTTGTAGCAATCAGGAAGGTTTTTGAGGCGAAGAGTTTTCTTAGGTGCAGGAACAGCCGTAGTAGAAGTTGAAGTAGAAGTAGAAGTTGAAGTAGAAGTTGTAGTTGGCAGAGATGACATGGTTGTGGCTCCAAGTTCGCAGCGTAACGTCTGGAATCAGAATGAAATGTTAGCCGCAGTCGGTGCGTCTTTTATAACAATATGCAAATGAGAGGGGTAGCAGCTGGCCAAGACTGATTATTGACCTGGGAGGTGGGGGAAAAGGGGAAAGAGAAGGTATTTATTTCAAATAATTCACATAACTTTTGACTAAAATAAAATAACCAAATTCTTCTTTTACTAAAATGTTTGTCTTACATAGACCTTTTCAATGATGTATCGCTTGTCCAAATCCGTCAATCCGTTATCAAGTTATAGCCATTTTAATTTTTCAGGTCATGATCGGTCATTCACCCGGAGTAGTGGGGGAAGGAGTGGGGGTAGGAGTTGGGGAAAGGGGGGGGGGCTCCGTTTTTCGGTGGGGGAGGGGGGGGGTCATTGACCCTTCCGAAATTGGGTCAAGGTCATTCAAGATTTATAATGATCCAAGGTGATGGGAACAGTAATACTGTTCCCACCACCCTGTTTGCCTAGCGGTTCCCACTCCCAACCCACTAGTTACGTTCTGCAAGGGAGGTCCCTGGGCCGTCCGCATCAAAGCGTAACTTCCCGTCCGCATCAAAGCGTAACCATTAATTTCAGGGAAACTGGAACAGTTAATGCAGAAACGCAACTCTAACCCCACCCAAACTAATCCCACCCATCATATTCCTAAACAAAATGCAAAAAAAGTCCGGCTTGCGGATGTCCCACCCATTTTAAATGAAGTTCAACTGAACTTCTGAATTTACAGTTAATCTACCCCCTAACATCTAGCTGTAAGGCAAAACAAATGCACAAAACAAACATAAATTATTAGTACCAACACATCATTATTAAAAACCAAATAATTCAATACAACCAAATACCATCATTATTCTTAAAATTAATACACCTTAATGCTAAACACCTCTTAAAATTAATACACCTTAATGCTAAACCCAACTTATAACTAACATCGCAATGCGCAAATTATTTCTTAAATTAAATACAACTTAAAACTAAACACACACACACACACACACACATACCACATTGCATTAAAAAACGCAACGTAGTAGAAGAAGTTCAAATATATATAGGCCTACTATATATTTAAAACCTCTTGCTGAGTCGCCAACAACCTTTCGCTATGAAAGTTTGTTGACGACTGACGCTAAGATCAGGCTCGTATTGCTCCTCGGATTCTCGAGTAGTGGGGGAAGTTGTTTCACTCCAGTACAGTGTTCAATCCAGTCCAGTTCGCAGCAGTGTAAAAGGAAGGCAAAGGAGTGGGGAGCGGCGCATGCGCAACAACACAAAACCAAGGTTTGAGGTTAGAATTATCCATGTGCAGTAGCGCTAAAGTGAGTAATACAGGACTAGGCGCATGCGCATAGCATGGACTGATTCCGGTCCGGAGAACTCGTTGTATGCGCAGCAGGTTTGAGGTTAGAATTATCCATGGCAGCTGCCATGTTTGGTCTGGTTTCACCACATAGAGTCAGCAACCGGTGGTGACCGGTCATTGGCCTAGAAGGAGTAGGGAAAGGTGGTGACCGGCCATTGACCCAGAGGAGTAGGGGAAGGAGTGGGGGAAGGGGGGGGGCTCCATTTTTTCGGGGGGGGGGGAGGGGGGGGGTCATTGACCTTTCCGGTCGGTCATTGACCCCAAGGAGTAGGGATAGACACAGAACCCTACTTCTCTTACTACTCAGGTGAAAGTCGGTCAACCAGTCATTTGCTTGCCATCTGCCGCCATCTGGCTGGAGTTATTGCCTCTATAAAGGTGGGTAGTTTATCGCGCTACAAACATTCATTGCCTCGCATCCGCTCGGTCATCATCTCTCGTTAGTTTTATGTTATGACTACTTCACTTACTAGGTTTGAGGTTAGAATTATCCATGGAATAGCCTTCGTAAATTCTAACCTATAAAATTACTACTCTGGCGTTCTGTTTCAATTTCTTTTACACTTCATTTTATATCTCAGTCTTCTTTTAACTTCTGAACTTAACACATCGGTTATAATGACTGCACAATGTTTAAAATTAAAGCTTTTGCGAACACAACACATATTACGAAGTACTTCTAAACCTTCAATTTCTAAGTGTAGAACTAATTTAAATAGAGTTAGAAAGAAGTACAGTTTTAACCCATTATACTCTTCAAAGACTTTGCAGGTTAATGTTGATGATAGTGTTATTTACAACATTTTGCATTCTATGTTACAATTCAACAACTTTGAACTTGTTACACCTATCGACTGTGTTCAACAAGTTTTTTTTATTTTACCCCTACTATTCCTCATATAAGCGCTGTCACCACAATTCCTACTTCATGCTCCTCTATTCTCTTCAGCTGAGCTAAGGTTTGAGGTTAGAATTATCCATGGCGGCCGCCGTGTTTAATTCAGTTTCACCACATAGAGTCGGCAACCGGTTATTGGTCTAAAGAAGTGGGGGAAGGGGTGGTGGGGGAAGGTTGCCGTTTTATAAACCCTCTCCCTAGGCGGCGCTTCTCATTCGATCGCCAACTTTCAAACAATAAACACCTCTCCCATGGCACGAATGAATTATCCCACTATCACCAACTAGTTCAACTTTGAACTATTTCTGGTGGTAGTTGGGTAGGCTTTTTTAAAACTTACTCTGGATGACCTTGACATACTTTCCAGGCCCCCAGTTATAACTGTTGAATTTCAGTTTTCATCTTACTCTTAATTTTTGTTCAACTTTTAGAGTTTAGTTAACACAGTTGAATTTTAGTTTTCAACTAACTCTTAATTCATGCCCAATTCTACTTCAAATACAAGGCATATGCTCTCGCCATCTGCACCCCAGCATCTGACGCCATCTGCTCGAGCAGCTGCTCGGGCAGATGGCACGACTTCCGGCGCAGAAGTAACCAAAACACACTACTTATACATATATAGGACGTATAGACGTAATGCAACATAGACATAAAATACGATTGACTAAGGGTCAAAAAAATAAGTTGCGTATCGCTTATAAAAAACAGAAACTGGCTGTTTTAACTTTGAATAGAGATCAGTTAACAAACGGTAATGTTGAAGTTATGTTAACGGATGAACAACATAAACAAATATTGAAAGCTGTGAAAAATAAGAAAGGTGTAAGAGTGATATTAAGTCATACACAGTTGAAAAATAACATTGATGGGGGTCTATTGAAAGAGATTCTGGAGTTGGCAGAAAACAGCATTCCGTATTTTAAGAAATTAGCTTCACCCCTGATTAAAGAGAAAGTTGCTCCCACCATCAAAGAGAAATTCGTTCCGTGGTTAAAAAAGATAATTGACGAAGAGTTGGATACTATCATAGAAAAAGATCCATCTGGTACTGGACTAAGACAAATGATAAATGGTCAGCTTAGTAAAATTTTAAATGATGTAAGAATTAAAAAAAATTAAACCCGTTGACGATGAGTGATCTGGAAGTGTGGGCTAGTAAATTGAAATTGAAGAACTTCCGTGGTGTTTTCAGACGAGAGCTTTTACCTCATGTACCTCGAAAAATAGAGTGCGGAATAATAAATCTAGGGAATTTGGACACGGCCGGCACACATTGGACATGTTATTATAAAAACGGCAAAAATGTGATTTATTTTGATTCTTATGGAAATGCCCCACCACCTTTGGAATTGGAAAAATATATAAGAATGAACGACGGTATTTGTTATAATTCAGATCAATTTCAAAACTATGGCGATCCGCCTATCTGCGGTCATCTATGTTTAGAAGTTTTAAGACAGTTTTCGAATGGAAAAACGTATGATGAAATCAAAGAGGTTTTAAATAAAAATAAATACACTTTTCTAGAATGGTTTAAATAAATTATATTTTACATTTCTGATGTTAATAAATTGTTTATTTAATTTTATTTTTTTAAATTAATTTATTACTGTGTGAAAGTCTGTTTCCTAATATAGAGATGTCGACTAACCAGTCCGAAGCATGGGACCTCCTCTCTGTGGAGCCCAAAGAACCCAGAGGGGTTTTGACTGACAAATTCATCATGAGGTTTGATCGGTATTTGAACTGGGATCTGCTGTCTTCCCATTATGATTTTTCAATCGAGATGTTGCGGATGTACCCGCACAGAGTAAATTGGGCCAAGCTATTGAGACGCATTAAATTTTCGGAAGAATTCCTAAGAGAGATGGTTCCCCACTTCGATAAATGCTGGGGTATCCTGTGTAAATATCAAACGCTGTCTGAAAAGTTTATTCATGATTTCGCAGGTAAAATCGATTGGGATTATGTGTTGTTGTATCAAAATGTAACTAGCAGATTTTTAGATGAACACAAAACGTATTTTGATGAAACGGAATTATTCTAATTGATGAACTTATCCTATTAGAGAGATTAAAATGAAAAAATAAATACATCTGCCTCTGTTGGTTTGAATAAATTATTTTTAATATTTGTTATATGAATAAAAATTTATTATGATGTAAAAGTTTTTTTTATAATATAGAAATGGTGAATTTCAGATTATCAGGAAAGTCCTCCGAGTTGACTTTGACCTTGGAACACCCGATTCACTTGGACAGTGATGCACAGTATAAACTCGCTCTCACGGGATTTTTTTGTGAATACAATTTTTATAATTTATTCGAGAGTTGTAGTATAACATTTGAAGGTGGGGGAAAATTAGGTTTTAGCAAGGGGTATTGGACATTAGACTTAATTCAAAAACATATTCAGAAAAGTGTAGATTCAATTTTAGAGCGTAATGCATTGGATAAAGATGATAAGAAAAATAAAGTGCAAGTCGGATTGAAAACATCAACTAAAGGGCACAGAGTGTTTATCAAATCTCCTGTTAAATTTCACATGGATAACATTTTTCGACATTTGTTAGGGTTTGAGGATAGTAAAATTCAAGAATATTTTGACTATTATTCAGCGAAGAACCGAAGCAACACAAGACCGTTTGACCTAATTGAAATTCATTGTGATATCGTGGAAAACTGTTTTGTTAATCACGACAATGCTTGGTTTAAACATGGAGAGACTTCGCTGTTACACAGTTTCTTTCCAATCGGTGATTTCGGTAGTAAAATTGCAACCGTCCCAACTCCACCACATTATGTATCATTGAAACATGGATTGAAGAAAATTCAACAGATCAATGTCAATATCACAGATCAAAACAATAATTTATTACAAATGTTTGATTCAAATATACATATTTATTTAGAATTGATTCGTGTGTAATATTTTAAGTTAATTGAGAATTGAGAATTTATTATTTTTTTACCACATTTAAAAGTAATATTCTTAATGTAGGTAAAAATGAATGGTTCTAATTTTGATAATTTATTGAATGAAATCAATGGAAAATCTTACAAGAGGCTGAATGACCTGGAAGTTGGTAAAAAATATCTAGTAAATGACATAAACACAATTTCATCATCATACGGTATGAGAATTTTAGTCACATGTGATGATGTGAAATTCTATCTTCCAGAAAGCTGGAATAACAGATTGACGATGAACAATATTATGCAACTACTAAATCATAAAGGAAGCCTCTATGTGTTATACAATGGTAAGGTAGCACTTCCAGACAATAAATTTAAGCATGATATCGAATTTAAAGTCGAACAATAAAGATTTATTTAAAACCCTAATTGAAATATATTTTTGAAAAAATCTACATTTATTTTATTTGATGTGGAAATCATGATTCATATATTAGGAATCAATTATGACTGAAAACTATGAATATTATCTCTTGACCGATAACGCATTTAAACCTTTCGACGGGTCACAAGAGGCTGCTGGTCTCGATTTGAAAAGTGCTTATGATTATATCATTCCAAAGCGGGGACAACAATTAATAAAAACTGATTTAACTTTTAAATTTCCCAATGGTTGTTACGGACGAATCGCCCCAAGATCCGGCCTTGCCCTCAAACATTGTATCGATGTTGGTGCAGGTGTGGTGGATAGAGATTATACCGGCAATGTTTGTGTTCTGTTGATAAATAATTCTGATAGCGATTTCTTTGTACGCCGAGGAGATAGGGTGGCGCAGATAATTTGTGAAATGTATAAAAAACCCCCTTGTGTAAGAGGATATCAAATAGAACAGACTGAACGAGATAATAAAGGATTTGGAAGCACAGGGTTGAACTAATTAATTTTATTTGTGTTCGTAATATAAATATTGAGATATAGACAATTTTTTATTTTTTGAGAAAATTGCGAGCCGCTTCTCATAAAGGAATAAATGCATGTGATAAGAATTGTTTTGTATGTCGGAGGGGGGGCCGCGATTTACAGCCCCCCCCCCCCCTCAGATATGCAAAACAATACGTTTTTCACGGGGCCGCAGCTTAGAAAGCCATAAATGCATTTGATAATAATTGTACCTATCCATCATCCGGGGGGCCGCGATTTACAGCCCCCCCTCAGATATGCAAAACAATACGATTTTCACGGGGACGCAACTTATAAAGGCTTAAATGCAGATGTACAAAACAATACGTTTTTCACGGGGCCACAGCTTAGAAAGCCATAAATGCATTTGATAATAATTGTACCTATCCATCATCCGGGGGGCCGCGATTTACAGCCCCCCCCCCCCCTCAGATATGCAAAACAATACGATTTTCACGGGGCCGCAACTTATAAAGGCATAAATGCATTTGATAATAATTGTGTATATATCCATACCAAAATTTATTATTTTAATAATATTAATAAACTGGACAAATGAAATTCACCGAAAAAGCACGGGGGTTGCAATTTGCTACCCCAGCGGATATACGATTTTCACGGGGCCGCAGCTCATAAAGGTATAAATGTATTTGATAATAATTGCGCCTATTTAAATCATTTTAATCTATTTAAATCCCTAGCAGTGGCCAACTGCCGCGTTGCGACACTATGGCAATGCGATGTGGAGTGGCCCGCTGCTCATAAAGGCATAAATGTATTTGATAATAATTGCACCTATTTAAATCATTTTATTAACCCTAGCATATTTATATATAAATATTTATAGGAAAAATATTTATATAAATATTTATAAATTTATATATAATAAAATATTTATATAAATATTTATAAATTTATATACAATAAAAATATTTATATAAATATTTATAAATTTATATAGAATAAAAATATTTATATAAATATAGAAAACGTATGTATACGTTAGTTGTGGATTTGGCGTTCTCAAAAAGATTCTCCGGCCGCGGCGTGATTTGAACCTGGGCCGGTCGGGTGGTGCGCTGTTACGTTAGCGCCTAGACCAGCGGACTTGTTGGTGGCTGGCGGCGCGGTGTTTATCAAGTCTGATGTGATCGAGCGGATGTGCATTCGATTGAGGTTATCAATGCAACTGCGATTTATCGCTTCGGGTGGGATTGCAGAAGGGGAGTCGGTAGCTTTTCATTTAAAAGTTATGGTTAACTTAAGAGGGCATCTCGTAGTTCCCCAGATTATATTTAAAATGCTCCTTGAAATCACTGTCTGAAATCCCAAAAAATGCCCTGAAATGGGCTGATATTTGGCCAAAACCGGCCAGAATCCGGTCAAAAACCGGTCAATTTGAAGCTGAAAGCGGTCAAAAAAAACTACGAGGGTGTTTCAGAACCATCCTTTTATATCTACTCATCGCCTACTGTTGATTTTAACATTTCATGTCCATAAAACCCTCCTTCTAGCAATTGTCCTTTATTATCTTTTAAAATATATGTCTCGGGTACTGTAGGTTGTACTTTGAATACAGTTAAAACCTCATTGGTCCAATTTGGCAGATATCTTTTACTGAATACACCTTTATATTTACTTATTCGCACTTTATCACCCACATTAAATTTTTTAGGCTTTAGTTTTTCAACCTTTGGTTTAGTATTCATTTTTATACGTTTTAATACAAGGTTTTCATTTTTACTAGTTACTTGGTTTGGTTTCATCCCGATAGTCCTATGAAATTTGTTATTGTAATCGTTTATAAGTTTTGGTAACATATCAATCCATATGTGCGATCCTCTGTTGGAAAACATTTTATACATTGCACTTTTTAAAGTTCTGTTGAATCTTTCGATTATTGAAGCTTTTACCTCTGAATTGGTTGAGTAATGGTTTATATTGTGTTTTTTCATTAAATTTGCAAATTCCTTATTAAAATATTCTTTTCCATCATCTGTTTGTAAATGTTTAATAGTATGTTTGTCTCTTTGTATAGCTGTTTCCATTGCTTTTGTAACACTTTTGCCACTTTTATCTTTTAGTGGTAAAGCATCTGCCATTTTTGAAAAACAGTTAATAACAGTCAATATGTATTTATATCCTTTATTTTGTTTGCTATAAGGAATCATTTCTATTAAATCTGCTTGATATAAATCATTAATTCCTTTTATCACCGTATTTCTTCGTGGAAACTTTCTTCTTGCAGGTTTACTAAGTTCGTTGACAATTTGTTGCTTCAAGTCCTTCATATTGCAAGTTTCAATGTTTGTTGTGCCACATGTATAATCACAATGAATGTTGTTTTAAATATTCACATCATTTATATGGGTCAAGGTCATCCAAACTTGTGTAAAAAAAATGGGGAACACGGCTTTGGACTTGCCGTGTTCCCCATTTTTTTACGGAAGGAGAAAGGAATAAGGTCGAAGTTGTAGAAGGACGAAGAATAGGTTACTAGTTGATAGGGTTTAGGGAGTAATGGCCGAAAGGAAGAGTGTGGATTTTGTCGGGCATAATATGTCTTTTATCATCCCGGGCTGACAGTGCTTTTTTAATTTCGGTGACACTGTAGACTTGATGCTTGAAGCTTCGGATATTGTTGAATGTTGCTGACATTGTAGTATCTTCAAACAAACAAGTCTTGTAGTGGTCAAATGTCACGTGTTTTTTTTAAATAAGATGTCTTCACTCCTTTTGCTTTCTTGACTGTCGGTGTGTTGTTCTCGTGGTACATCTTAAATGAATACAATTTCGCCATCAACGCTACTATTTCTTCTAAAGGCATTCCATTTGCTTCATCTTTAAATTTTCCAATTACTTTTTTATTTTTTTCATTAAAATTTGGATGGTTCTTCGGATAGTCAGAAAAGTCGAAATCTTCTTTGTATGGAAATGTCCTTAGGTCTTCATACATGTCCAAAGTCTTTATCCAGTAGATAAACGCGTCCGTATCCATGTATGCGACTCCAATGTTTTCCCTTCCGTAGTGTTTAACCATTTTGTTATAATGGAAATCATACATCAGGGTTTTACTTATGTCCAAAATCGACATACCTATGTATAACGGACGGTCCATGACTATTGTTGTTTTCTTCATACTGACGGCGACTAGATTTTCGTTTATAATCATGGATGTTCCAAAATTTGGTTTTTGCACTAATTTTTCCAATTTTCTAGGATCACTCACTAATTTTACATTTTTATGTTTTCTTTTGTTCTCCAAGGTCTTCCCAAAGATGGCGTTGTTCATTAATTTATAGAAGTCCTTTTCAAATGCTGTTGTCGCTGCAGCTCTTCTTGTAGTGTTGGAATCAATGTATGTATTCAACCAACAAGACTGGGTGAATTCAATTGCTCTATGAATTCTCACTATACGTAGACCCAATTCAAGAGCCTGTTGAACTACCCAGTAATGAGCCACATACCGATCTTTATTCTCCAAGGTCATCATCAATTTTGGCCATCTTCCTGTCGGTGAAACTTCAGTCTTGGCTAGGAGAGGCAAGTCGTAGTGATGGTCATGAAGGTGCTCCGGGTATTCAAAATCACAGTCCAAAATATAGCCTTTTGGACCATCCTTTGGAATCTGTGAAATGTCTCCGATGGTGGCCGGGTCGATCCATTTGAAGTCAGCATAGGGAAGCGGATTTGACATTGCCCAACCATAAAGGTTGTTTGCGTCAAAGTAGCCAAGGTAGACCGATGGTTGTTGCTCGTCGAAGCCGGGGATGTACTTGTTGTTGGCTTTAACATGACGTGTTACAGCTTGTGTCAAACCGCCCCGTACACCAGATTCCATCATGAGCACCATATCAATATCCGTTAGAAGTTCCAGTCGACAGTTGGTTGACTTTAGCATAGCTTGCCATGCTAATCCTGGAGATGTGTACGAGTGTAGAGGGTCCAGTCCATAGGCGGAGAAGCAGGTGTTTCTGAATTCTTCCATCACATCGCACAGCAGAGTTACGTCCAATTTTATATAAAAGTCAGAATATTCCCCTAAGGTTTGAATGTTTAGTTGGTTCCAAACATTACAAGCATGATTGTAGTCTTCAATGGAGATTTCACTTTCGTTTAATTTGCTGTTGAAGGCTTCAATAGGTGGTAGACTGGTTTCTTCAAATTTTTCTGTAGAAGTTATGTAATCGTAGGGGAACACTCCTTTACGTAATACTAAGTCCAATTTATCTTCAGGTACAATCTTGCTGGTTTCTTTTAGGTATTCTCTTCGTAGATTCTCAGACAATCTGCTCAAACTAGATGCCATAAATCTATAAGAGTCTACAAAGCGAAGTTTAATTTTACCTACTGTTTTTGAGAAACTGATATACTTTTCCAATGTTGTAGCAAGAACATCAATTCTACCATTATCTCTTCCTAACTCTGGAATAATGAAGTGGGAGTCGTAGCCGCTAAGATTGTGTAACACGACAGGGATAAAGTGGGGCAGTTTGTAATTTATATTGCATGAATTACAAGCAGCTCCTCTGTATAAACCTGTCAGGTGATCGTGATCTCTTACTTTTGGATTTTCTTCACTGAAACTCTTCTTGCATAGATAACATCTTGATGTCAGATTATATTCTTCCTGTTGATTCTCATTCAAAGGTTCCATAGGTACGACATTACCATACAAGCGTTGTACCTTTTCAGCAATGTCATACAACTGGTCTACGAAATACTTAGCGGCTTCTTCACCACGGTAGAGTATTGGAGTGGATGTTAAACCATAGTCTTGCAATTGGTTTTCAGACAAGGTTGATTTCACTAGTAGACAAAAACTGTTGGGTTGATGCAACTGATATTTTGTTCTTCTAGTCACTTCACCGTCCGGCAGCTCCTGTGGTACTAACGTAGATTCAAAATCTGCGTAGATGACTACTGGAATCCGATATTGGTGAACTGTCTTGTTAAATTGGATACACGCTCGAGATGGTGGTGGCAGACTAATCTTTACTTCATAATTTTCGTTACAAAGTCTTTTGTGTTCAATCAACCATTCTGATCCTCCACGTCTTAGTTCTTTATATGTGAAGCAGAAACATCTTTTACACACTGTTAACCTACTTTTATGTTTTGATAACTGATTCCATACCAAGGCTACAAAGTCCTTTATCCATACATAATGGGAAATTTCACCCTTCGTTATCAATAGCAAATCCGTGTGGTTTCTTTGCTCGTCTTTTACTACCCGCAAAGGATAAACGTTGTTTGAATCATCCAGACCAAAAACATTGACTGAAACGCCAGGATTTTTCTTTTCAAATTTGTCAATGTCTTTTAAGGTAACTGGGTAGGTGAGACCTTGAAAGTTGTAGCGATGTTCATTCTCGTAATATTCTCTACCAACTCTACAAGGATGATCTTTAACATATTTGGTTATCATTGCATATTTAAAACATTCATTACCTTCATTTTGCACATTCCTACACGAGTTGGTGTTTTGTATTTTCTTTGGTAGAGGGATAAAACTACTACCCCTTAAACCATATCCATGCTTATGAACCCTTACATCCATACCTTCAATTGATGACAAAGTCCATCCAGATCCTCTTCCTTCATGTTCTTGAAGTTTGGTTATAAGTTCCTCCAAGCATTCTTTAATTATATCATCGATGTTGGAGGTGAAGGTAAGGGTTCGGTTTTTGGTAATGAACGCTCTCAATGCTGTTTCACCATCAGTATTGTTAAACATAGCCTCTAACACCATTCCAAATTTAATAAAATTTAATCTTTGTAGTTCTTCCCTCAAGGTTCCGCCAACAAGTTCCTTAGCCTGGGTTATAAATGTTTCCAGTTCCAATTGAACATTATTAATTTTGAAATGTGTTACAACTCGTCCTGGTAAGGCCGTGGTGCGCAGTTGTTTCACATCTTCCAGTTCTTCTTCAGTGTCCTCTTCTTCAGTGTCTTCTTCTTCAAAAGGTCTTCTAGCAGTAGATGGTCCAGCACCAGCAAATTGGATCACGCTAGGTCTTCTTCTTTGCATTTGCTGTAGATAGCTGTCCCAGTAGTCCGTCTGCTTCTGGTGCTCTTCCAAAAACCGGTCAATTGAGTTTAAGTCTATTTCATCCATGGTAATATCTTCTTTTCTATCTTCTTCTTCATGTAATTCTCTGTGTATGGTGAAAAGATCTTCGTCTTGAAAGATTTCCCCACAAATGTCGCAAAGAGCCATTTCAAACAGTTTGGCTTTGAATGCACACTCTGTGAATGTCCACGCAATAATGAGCAGCGCACTCCACCGGGACCCTTTATATCCGAGGCAGATAGGTGGGGAAAGTGACGTCATATGGAAACAGGTTATCACTCATGTGCTAAATTTAGCCTTTACACAACCGTTTGTAATACATTTATCAGTAGCCTTGATAAATTGATGATATTTGGTCTAGATTCAATAATTTGTACAAGTTTTTTCAAAGACGTCTGTTTGAGCAAGTTTATGTAGGTCAAGGTCATTTGGAATTATTATTTTGAGCGGATAGAGCACTAAGCAGCATCATTTACTACAAAGTGCTCTATCCCCCGCTCACATTCTTTTTTTTTAACTTTTTGTTTAAACTTTTTACAAGGGTGAAACATCACCATCAGAGTCGGAATCATCCGCATCACGGAATAGGCAGCGATGACAATACATAATTCTTCTGGCAACTAACATCCTATCCATTGGACGATGGGGAGTGTCTTGTTCTTGTTCTTCTTCTTCAATTTCCAATTGGAATTCCATTTCTGACTCAGATGACGACTCTAATGTTTCGTAGGCGTGCAAGTCCACTTCATTGTCCGTTGAACCAGCTTCGTCAGAGTCCGTTTCAATATCCATTATTTCTTCCTCCTCTTCCTGATCAACCGCAGGTAGTTGGTCCTCTGCTTCTATAACTTCTACAGGTATTACCTCCAGAATTGAAAGAATTCTGTCGCGATGGAACACGGTGTTGTCATGTGGAGCCATGGTATGAAAGTGGTGTATCTATCCAATTGGTTTGCCCTTTTTATACCCCCACCAACTATACATTTTATGTGGGTCAAGGTCA